>APFE030724211.1:151687-191946 GCA_000404065.3 Pinus taeda
CATTAGTAACCATTTCTTGTAGCAACTTATTCAAATTTATCTTCAATTCTTCCATCTTAGTGTCCATTCCATTCATCTAAGCATCCATGCCATTCATCTTAGCTTCCATGCCATCCATATTAGCTTCCACTCCATCCAACTTAACTTACATGCCATTCATATTAGCTTCCACGCCATTCATCTTGGCTTCAGTTACCTTTTGTGAGAGCGCAATTTTTTGTACTTGGTGTTGTAATTTTGATATATCATGTTGCATTTCTTCCTCTTCTTCACGAGTCATGCTAGAGATTTCAAGTTGCTTACTAGGTGTTTCCATTTTCTTTCTTCAGGGAATAAATTAATGCTAATAATTCTTCACTATTCCCTTTGAATTCCTTCCAACTAATTTTTCAAACCAATCTTATGCAAAATTTAAAAAAAAACTACACACCTTTTTCTCACTTTATAAGAGCTCGATATTGAATCTATTGTATCTCTGTAACTATGGATCTCGAATATCTAAACTCACATCTTGCAGTATCCCTTTGAGTCCTCTTTCTAACCCTGTAATTCTGATGAAGATTGGATTCTCCAAGGAAGAGTTATGCCAAATCTCCTGCTGTGACCTGATTATAGACTAGTTTAGTATAGCGAACATGTATTAAGTGTCACGTGTCACTGTTTCAACCTTATTACCTGAAACTGATATGCAGAAATATAGGCCGTCCTCTTTTTGAAACTTCTTATGAAATTTCAATCTGATGCTCAAAACAAACGTTATGATGATTTTCCCCAGGTCACCTATTTCGAATGTAATTCGAGAGTCTGCAAAAACCCTAACTCCCGTAGATCATATCTCTGAAAATATAGTGAGACAAGCCCTGAAATTTGGACCCAAAATTCAAAACGATTCGGCTCAAATGGGTTTTTTTTAATCTTTTGAAATGTCACAGAAAAAATGTTATAGCAAAAATTCCACGATGACCTGTTTGGAGGAGCGAAACCCTAGAATCCAAAGCTCTGATACCAAATGTTATGAAACAAGCTCACAAAAGGATAGAAAATATAGATCAATGCCTTAGAATTCAGCCTCTTTGAGGGGGCAACCTCCTTTACATTACATAAATGAAAAATTCTTGGATGATACAAATGACTAAACCTCCCTTCTATATATAGGAGTCTAAGGGGTCACATTATAATCAAGCTGGCATATCTGTAATAACATAAGGGCACAACAATAACAATAGTGGGTTTCTGTGGGGCACACTAATAATAGTATGGGGACAATAGGGGCAGAATAATAACAATAAGGGCTACAATGACAATGGTATTGGGGGAATCACTAGTATTATAGGGACCTAACATGGGTTTGTTGAGCATATCCAGTATAAGGTTATTGTTGGGAACCAAGATAAATTTGATGTTGACCAACACTAGCATAGGCTTGTTGACTAGAACCTAGGTAAGCTTGTTGTTAACCAAACCCAACATAGACTTGTTGACAAAGTCCAGGATAAGTTTGATACTATTGGAATTATTGTTGTTGGTATTGTGGCTACCATGGTTGTTGATACAACGATCGTTTCCCACCAATATAAGTTTGACCAGGTTATGGATAAATTGGACCAGTATAAGTCTGAGTCATCCTAGTTAATGGTAAATTCACCTGAGGTTGTTGATTGCAGAAACAAATGGTTGTTGTAAAATGGCTTGAGAAGACTGAGTCTATAGACCTGAAACTTCAGGACAAGAGGTTGAAGGATCAGCTTGCAAAGGTTGAGATACAATCAATTGAGCTTGTGACTATGGTAAAGTCGTAACAACAGGTGCAGAAGGTATGGATGAAACAAGTTGTATTGGTTGTGATGGATACATGAGCCTTAGTTGAACAGGCATTGTATGCCGCCATTGAAAAGCAATCATTCCAGAGTAAGTTCGACCTAAAGATGATGATATAATGCCATATGGTTTCCCTCCAGAGTATGGAGAATAAGAAGATTTGGCATATTTCTCTCCATGTGGAGGTAATCCAATTTTAATTGGATACATTGGATAGTAACCAAATGAACTAGCTTGATATTGACTTGATGGATCAAATTGTTCAATATCTGTAAGTGGAGAACCAGGTAAAATTCCTTTGGAAGACATGGGTGAAGACCATGGACTAGAAGAAACACAGGAGTGAGTTCTAGATCACGATTGGTAACCCAATGGGATGGACATACCACCATACAGATGTGACTCAGGTGTTGTGGTAAACATCGAAGAAGTATATGATGTCACAACTGTAACAAATGATACAGTCTGGGATGTTATTTTAGCCATAGTCAAATGACCCAATAAATGTCCTAATGAAACTACAGGAGTTTGAAAGTAAATAGGATCAAGAGGAGCAATATAAGTTAACCAAGGAAAATAAGGATAAAGATAAATTCCTGGTCCAAAACGAGTTGGAGTTCTAGGTGAAGTTTCTTCTTCAAATTCCTCTTCAATAGAAATCAAACCAAGTCGAAGGATTTCACCATCATGTCCATAATAATTTTTTGGTGTTTAACTCTACGATAAAGGAGAAGTCTCAACAGTTACAGATGTCTAACGATAAACTGGTTGATCATCTTCTGGTATGGGAACAACTTCTTGCTGTTCAACTTCGGGATCCAAGTGTTCTGGTAAAAGAACAATGGGTTTAGGATGAATTTCTTGAACAACTTATGGTCCAGAAGTAACTTCTTGTTGAACTATGATAGGTTTGGGATCAACTTTTGGTTGAACAAATTCAAGTTCAGAAGTAATTTCTTTTTGAACAACTTTGGGTTGAGGATCAACTTCTTGTTGGACAACTTCAATTACCATTTCACTAAGTTCACTTTCAGTGTCCTCAGGTAATTGTAAAGGTTCCACTTTAGTAGAAGATAAACCAGTAATAGTAGTAGTAGTAACTGGAATCACAGTACGTACTGGTATAGGTGACTCTAGTAAATCAGATGAAGAACTAGAATTTTGTGATGTACTAGACTCAGTTAAATGAGACCGCTTTTTCTGACTAGGTGTATCTTTAGGTGGTAAAGGTGGTTTACTCGCTGTCCTACACGAACAACGGGATAAAGGTTTATTTTCTTCCATGATTGTTGATTGATTTTATTGTAAAAATAAATAAACAAAAAGAGGGTATCTAGGCAAAAGAATTACCAAGTAACTGTGAACTGCAATATACCGCCTTGGAGGAGCCAAGGAATTAACATACGTGCAGGAAATCTCCCCGAATGTTGTTTTCAGTGCATCATAGTATACAAGGTGGTTGACTCAATTACCTATGGATGGATAGCAACCTAATGTAGTCCTCCCAAATATACTCGAAAGAACGTGGAGGCCCAATCTGTGTTAGCGTTGTCTAATGCGAAACTGCACTGTGAGAGCATTCCCTTATACTTTTTGTACTATAACACTGCCCAATATACCCAAAAGTACGTGGAAGAGCTACGATATACTTACGTACATGGAATCAGGTATCACATTCATAATGTATCAGAGACCATTAGCGATAGTTTCTATGTCTAATGACACTAGAACACGTCCCTATCCTATACCTCTAAATGCTATGCATTAAGTTACAATGCTCCATTAGGTTAATTGAGATAAATTTTAGTTGATCTTGTTTAAAAGTTTTCCTTTCAAGTTCACCGTGTGATGTTTTTGAAACTCCTAGAATGCAATTAAGATGGGAAAAATTCTTTTCATTTGATTCAAACAATGAAAACCATAACTAAAAGGGATAGAGCAATCAGAATCTCTAAACAAAGAGCATAGAGCACATCTAATGCAACTTTCCCTATACCATTCCTACAAGCACACACAAACTCCTAAATGCATTATGCATGTTTCTCTTTTCATTCCTTTAATGTTTAGATGAACATAAAGAATCTAAATGCACAAACGACCAATCAAATATTTTAACAAGAAAATAAGACTTTACGATAGTTTCGTTTTCAAAGAAAAGAATACTTTATGACAGTTCTTTTTCAGAAAATTAAAGACTAATCAATGTAAGCTAACTTTGGGATTGATTCAACAATGATAGGGAAAAAATAAAGAAACATTGAACAAACAAAGCCAAAGTACACATGGAAAATAAATGCTAATTTGGACTTTAGTGATAGAGAAACATTGACCATTCAGCAAAGAAGATGTGAAACAGATTGGAAAAAATGAAGAAAAAAGATGGGTTTTTGGCTTGACGGGGACCATCGCAGCCCTGAGTAGGAGACAATGCATTACAGAGAACTGTCTCTAGGCTAAGGCTGCTCTGCAGAGAATTGTGACAAGAACAACAATGCATTGA
The DNA here is from genome assembly GCA_000404065.3 of Pinus taeda. NCBI lineage: Eukaryota > Viridiplantae > Streptophyta > Pinopsida > Pinales > Pinaceae > Pinus > Pinus taeda. The sequence continues at coordinate 156,006 of APFE030724211.1, forward strand.
TGCCAGAGAGCACTATCAACACACAAATAAGCACACATTTTGAGAAAACAAGCTTCAAAATGACTGAATATGGGTAAATGAACTCAAGCAAAGTTATTGGTGCTGCTAAGACAAGGGATAACTACTAGGAACAATGGTCCTTCCCCAACAGAGTTGCCAATTTGTTATACGGAATTTATAACTACAGATAAGTATATCTTCCCTAAGTGGGTAGTTACACTTAGAAAAAGTAAAGTAAAGATGTTTAACCTTTTCCTATAATAAATAGATAAGATAAAAGAACCTACTTGTGATCCTTCACTTCCTTTGATCACCTTTGAGTTTCTCCCATCGCTCCCACTCAAATTGAATTCACTCAATTGGTACCTGCCAACATAAATAGAAGACGACAACAATTAAATAATATGATCTATTTATTGTAAACAAATGGAATCAACAATATTTGAACATACATTCATCATAGATATAGACAAAAGTATGGGAAAAGGAACAAACAACTTTATTGATTGATAGAAGGAGAAGTTACCCCCAATGTAGTTTGATCTTGTGTCAATCATCTATCTTAGTCCAAGACCTCATCACACCAATAGCAACATCAATCCAGCAGCATAACATTACTTGACAATTATTAGGAGTCTCTAAACCAATAATATTTCTCTATAATATCCAAGCTCCTTGGCTCTATGATGGGAGGCCAATTTATAGATGAATGCAAGTGGTTTTGTCATTAATATGACATTGAATGGTTTTCCATAATTGGATTATTAGTTTCCATGTTCAAAGGGATGAGAGGATAGAGGAGTAGGGGATCCAAGGCTATCCTAAGTCAAGCTCATCTTGATAGGATAGGAGCTGGGTTCCTTCTAGTAGGATCTAGAAAGGAGGAATATACTCAGGATCCAATGAACATTTCGAGGATTCTCACCTAGTGCAGACTTGAGTGGGCTTAGGTGCTCTGTAACATAGCCTTGAATGGGTCTACCTACTCTATAGAGCACTTACCCCTAACTAGGGGTGTGCTGGTGACCCAAGGAAGTACTTCAACATTGTTTGAAGTTAGGAAACTCTCATGGATGAAAGCACTCAATTTAGTTATATGGAATTTATACCTACTAATAAGTATATCTTCCTTAAGTGGGTAGTTTCACTTAAAACAATTGAATTAAAGATGTTTAACATTTTCCTACAATAAACAGATAAGATAAAAGAACCTACTTGTGATCCTTCGCTTCCTTTGATCTCCGTTGAGTTGCTCCCGTCGCTTCTGCTTAAACTGAATTTGCTCAATTGGTACCTACCAACATAAACAAAAGAGGACAACAATCAAAGCATATGATATATTTATTGTAAACAAATGGAATTGACAACATTTGAACATACATTCATCATACATATAGACAAAAGTATTGGAAAAGGAACAAACAACTTTATTGATTGATAGAAGGAGAAGTAAAGAACCTACTTGTGATCCTTCACTTCCTTTGATATCCTTTGAGTTGTTCTCATCGCTTCCATGCAAACTGAATTCGCTCAATTGGTACTTGCCAACATAAACAAAAGATGACAACAATCAAAGCATATCATCTCTTTATTGTAAGCAAATGGAATCAACAACATTTGAACATACATTCATCATAGATATAGACAAAAGTATTAGAAAAGGAACAAACAACTTTATTGATTGATAGAAGGAGAAGTTAAACCCAATGTGATTTGATCTCGTGTCACTCATCTAGCTTAGTCCACGCCCTCATCACACCAATAGGAACATTAATCCAGTAGCATAACATTACTTGACAATGATTTCAAGTCTCTAAACCAACAATATTTCTTTATGATATCCAAGCTCCTTGGCTCTATGATGGGAGGCCAATTTATAGATGAATGCAAGTGGTTTTGTCATTAATATGGCATTGAATGGTTTTCCATAATTGGATGATTAGTTTTCATGTTTAAACGGATGAGATGATAGAGGATTAGATTATCCAAGACTATCCTAAGTTGAGCTCATCTTGATAGGATAGGAGTTGGGTTCCTTCTAGAAGGCTCTAGAAAGGAGGAATATACCTAGGATCCAATGAACATTTCGAGGATTTTCACCGATAATATGCTTTAGTGGGCTTAGGTTCTCTGCATAGTAGCCCTGAATGGGGCTACCTACTCTACAGAGAACTTACCCCCGACAAGGGTTGTGCTAGTGACCCAAGGAAGCACTTCAGCAGGGTTTGAAGTCAAGAAACTCTCATGGATGAAAGAACTCAATGAGGCGGCAAGTCTAAGCCATATAGAAATTGAATTAGGGTTTGATAGAGCCTTTTTAAACTGATCTGATCATCGGGAGTGATGTGCCTAAATAGACTTATAACACTTGGGCACGTGGCCCCCCACATTCCTAAATTTTTTGAAATTTAGGCGTTAGTAGACATTTAAAGTGTCTGATGATTTCGTCGAAATTTCGATGAAATTGTTGCTCCGTTAACGTGTTTTGGGGCAAATTTGTAGGATGGTACCAGATTTTGGGGAATTTGCACTGCAATTAGCAGAATATTGGGAAAGGCCATAACTTCTTCAATTTTTGACCAAGTCAGGAGACGTAGCCCAAGAGGGGCGAACTCCTTCATGATGTGCTGCTATAATACTATTTATGGTGATGTTTATGTCTGTTATATGTTGTTGTTCAGTAATTTGTTTATGTGAATTTTCACATAAAATTTACATAAAAACACTCAAAAACCCATGTTTAAACTTGAAAATAATTTCATAAATCCTCAAGCACATTTAATATATTATGAAAAGGAATTTTAGTACAACAAAACTAATTTTCCCAATCATATCAGCAACCAATGAGCCTCGCCTAGTTTCTTCTGAGCTATCCAATTACCACTGGATTGAGAAAACTACTCACTTATATTGAATTTTCCAGAGTCCTCCAACTCCACTCCTCTATGTGGTTCTCATTTCATACATTTTCTTACTGGAACTTATAACTTATCAACATGAAACATCAAAAAAAAATTCCTTCAAGGCACATAATCAAAACCCAAAACTACATCACAGTCTCACTAATCATTGCATAAAATAACATGATCAACACATCAACTAAAACCCTCTCTTCAAAAAATAAAATTACTCACAACTAAATTCCACACTCAAGCAATAAAATGGAGAATACGTTAGGAGAAAACATTCTCCAAATACACCTACAAACAAACTCTATTGCACCTCCTTGCTTGCTACAAAATTATGGCTGAAACATACTTCAACTAATTGTTGCAACACCTGCAAACTACTTCAGAAATTCTGCATCACCCAACTCTAACAACTTGCACAAAATCCTCCAATACCTCACTCACTCAACACATTAAGAAAATCATATACACAATCATTGATATTTCTCCAATATATAGATCAACTAAGGTTCTCAACTCAATAATTACAAAGAACTATTGAGCTCCACAAACTCTGTTCATCTGTTTTCCTTGATCCAGATTATGATCATTGACTTGATGAAGCCACTAACTCCACTTCATGAATGATATTCATCGCTTTAACCATCTTCTAGAAGTTCAATTACCTTTTCCGACCATATACAAAAAAGTTATGATCAAGAACATCTCCACAATACAAAAATTCACTGAAATGCACAAGGAATCCAGAGAAAAGTGTGCTTTAAGCCTTAGTTGTATGCACAACACTAGGTAATTTTGACTAGAATCACATCCATGCCTCCTCTCCATTGACTGGAGCCTCTCAGTCACATGCATAAGCCTGCATGGGAGCGATAGGGGCAGAGCATAAGGAAAATTTAATCAGCTCAACCCATAACTCTACAAAACTTCTTGGACACATTCATAAACTACTAAGCACACCTCCAAGCCTCTATGACAAGTCTACAACTCATGACATAGGCCAAGAACCTTTGCAACAAGTTAGTGATATGCAATCCCTAATATGCCAAACTCTTCATCAAGACCAACACCTCCAACTCCTCAAAAAGCAAGGAAAACTTGCTCAAACACCTCCAACAACTATAGAAACATCTCTAGCACCTATAGTAGCATCTTTGATGCGTGCAGTAGCATCATCAAGTCATCCATCTGGCTCCAACACTAGTAGAGGCACCTTCAATTCATCTAGCAACATCTCCAATGTTTCCAACACATGTAGAAGCATATGCAACATTTGTATCAGTAATCCAACCTCCTACAATAGTAGTATCTTCAAAATATGTAGCAACATATTCAACATAGCATGCAAAACATCATCACTACTCAACGTTTTGTTCTTGCACTAGGTCATGTCATAAGTATGTTGACATCAATGCCAACCAACAAGACCAACAAGCCAAAAACTCATCTCACATCTTCAAGACCATTAATCATCATTAGGTAGAAATAAGGCATATGATGAATGACACCAAGACCCTTTTGGCATCAATTCCAACAAGCTCCCCCTTTGGGATTTATGTTAAACTCAATCTAATCTCCAATATTTGAGGTTGATCTTGATACACTGTCCAACACTAAAGTTGCAACTCTGAAGCTAATCTCTATCCATCCAAATTCTCTCCCCCTTTGACATCAATGGAAAAGGGCCATACCAACACTAAAAACAATTCCAATAATGTGTCAAATGGGATAAGTACTCCCCATGTCATACTCAACACCATGTCAATGAAAACCAAAGAAGTCTCTCCTGCAAGTTAAGCATGTGAAACAAGAAAGTTTGCTACCAAAACCTCTAGGAAATGCCATGCAATCTCTAAAAATTGAACATGCTCCCCCTAAACATGTAATGAAGCTACAAAAAAACTCTCGTTGTTGTTGTAGAAACAAAACCACATGCTACAATAAGCCTCCTACCCAAATGAAAGATACTACTCGTCATGAATCATGACTCCAACTGAATTTGGACAAAGATATATAATGAAGTGTCATACATACAGAATGCCTCATGGAGCAAATACATGACTATGAAAAATACATAAAACCAACAAATGACTCTTCTATAAGCACACATATCACCAAACATGACTCTATTTACCTAAGTTTACATCATGCACCCAATGTAGTGTGGCTACATTATTGATATACAAAATGAAACATGACTTCGACGCCATTGACCCATACATAGCTAATGACAAATCATATTAGACACCATGGGTCTCTCCATGAAAAATATGCCAACACAATATATAATAAAGGTATATGGCTTTTACATCTACACATAAGTTTGCTCTCATATATGCATGCCTAGTACAATAATATAACATGAGTACATCACATCCATGAGAAATTATATATGCTCCATATAATAGCATCAATAAGAACATAATACATGGCATGTGCATCAAAACATAAGGCCTCCATGAGAATTGACATAATCTCTCAATATGTAGCAACAACAATAGAAATACTATCCAAATCATATGTTAGTCCATGGCTACCTGACATCTTGGCCATCACCATCCCAACAATGAACATCCCGCAACAAAATCATGACAACCAGTAGCATCCACCACAATGCTCCACATAAGCATCAACAATAAACTCAACATAGAAATATGTCATAGATGTAGCAACAAATAAATATCCTCATCATATTGAATATCCATCAAGTTTAACAACTAGTAATATACTATATCATTCACTCAAGTCATGAGCAACATATCAACAAGTAGCAACAACAACAATAGCATAAGATCTAGTACTATAGCACTATTTGCGGAACTAAATGCATCATCTCTTCATCATAGGTGAGCAACATATCATCAATAAGGCACAAGAAACAAATTAGTGAACAACAAAAAATCACTGGAAACAACATGTATACTCCATATATGAGCATAAATATAAATCATCAGGACCCAAACATATGAATATCCAACACATCGTAGGCAACATCATATTCTCTTTCCATGAAATAGAAACATATGATTCAACTATACAACTATATATATCAACAACATGCATGATTCATATAGAATTGAAAACATAAGAAATAAGGTGTATACTCTAGATGAGCCAACTCTTAACACATCATTCAATATCCATAGAAGAAACACATGCATGTCAACACATGATATTTCTCTATCAAATACAATACACAAATTGTGTCATGTAAGCATATGATTGCAGCAACAACAAAACTTCTTCCCTACATCAAATCAATGTCAAGAATATGCACAACATTCTCCTCCACAACGAACACAATGGCAACCCTCTACAGATCCATTAGGAAGCACAAATTCTCCCCCTAAATGTGTGATCCTCCATCACACCTAGATAATGCACATAATAACAACTACATTGTTCCCATATCATCAGAGATATCAATGAAAGCTTCAACATGCAACTACTCCAAAAGCCATCAATAACAATATAGTTGATCCAACTATAATCAAATTAGAAAGAAATAGATCATACATAAAATTCACTTCAAACCTCATGAAATCCTCTTGAACTCATGCATCTCCTACAATATGCATATTTGTATTCATGTACTCTTCCATATATGGTTGCAAATCCAATAATCTACATGCAACTCATGATGCAACCATATGCTCCCCCTGATACCATGCAAGCCTCAGGTTTTCATGGGAGTTCATTGCTGCTCTTTTCTCCTCCAAACTTTCTTCTGCTGATCCTTCATCTTGTTGTGTTGTTGCCCTTGCATATTTTCCTCTCTCAAATTGGATATCTTGTAGCACATGGGAAGCTTCCAATCCTTGGCCTCATGGCCAATATTTTCACACAAAAAACATCTTATGTGACCAAGGAAACAAGGAATAGGTTGATGTCTTTTGTTGATCTGATTTTTATTCCTTCCATGTGCCCTGCAATCAATATCCCTATGCCCAAAATCATTGCATGGGAAACAATAACCATGAAAAAGACTATTATACCTAACAGATGGTGCCCTTCTTTGCATGCATGCTTGATGTTTCTTCTCACTTGGTTGTTCCTTTTGATGAGAGAGTTTGATATCTCCATTACTACAAATTGATGTTATATGTCCACGAACTCCATAGTTATAACATCTTCCAAAATTATATTCTTCTCCATTGGCCTTCTTCTATGGCTAGTGATGTTGCTGATGATTCTCCTTTTTCATGCTACTACTGGTTGCTCCAACATTTTCTAATTTGTTTCTTGTTAGTTGAGAAGTAGATTTGATCCTTTCTAATTATTCTCATGCACATTTTGCTTTAGCTTTCAATTTTTGGCACTCATCCTCCAACTCCTTGTATTGCTTCCTCATTCCATTTTCAATTTTTCTTCCCACTTCTAGCTAATTTTTCAGATCTGAAATTTCTTCTTTGAACGCACACTCCTTTTCATCAAACATTTGCAGCAACATTCATTGATCTTTATTTTCAGTTGTTGGCATTTTAATTTCTTCTTCTATAACCATAATCTTTGATTGTTCTTCATCTTTTCTATTGATTTATTTTTGTTTTCCCTCTAGATCATCACTCGAGTCATCATTTCTATCACTATAACCTTCATCTTCATCTTGTGAGAAAGATTGATATATCATTGAAATATGTGTTGGATACTTTGCATTTTTCTCAAACTCTGAAATCTGCAATTTCCTCCAAGATATAAACTTTGAAATTTATCCAACATTTATTTTGCAATCTCACAATAATTCACAAATACTCTACCAAAACTTTAAATTAAATGCATAATAATCTCCTTAACTTTATCACGAAAAATTTGTAAAATTCTACTAGAAACTCCAAGATCCACTCTCGAACGATCAAGCTACAACCGAGAGCCCTGCTCTGATACCAATTGTTGGAAACTAAATCACTACTGAGAGGGGGGTGTGAATCAGTGGTGAAGGTACTTATAACCTTTTGCTCCAAATTATTATTCTTTAATGATGCATAAAATAAAAAAGAGAAGCAGATTTCAAAGCATCAAATATAAACATGAAATGATGAAAGCAATCAACACAAGGGACACATATATTTATGGTGGAAAACCCTCTTGAGGGAAAATAACCACCTGTTGTTATTGCGCTGCTCAAATATTCATTATGTTTAAGAAAATTATTTACATAGAGAAACAACTGGCTACTATCAAATGAAGATCTCTTTCTCATGTAGATCTATGGACTACCATCTGCTAGAAGCCACCACGACAAACGATCCTTGACTGATTACTTCTAAAATATCAATCAACACTATAGACTCTAATCTACTGGAAGATTTCATGACCAATCAGCCTCACCCAATTTCTTCTAAACTATCCAACTATCATTGGATTGAGAAAACTGCCCACTTATATTGATTTCATTGGAGTCCTCCAACTCCGCTCCTTTATGTGGATCTCGTTTCATAAATTTTCAGACTAGATCTGAGAACTTCTCAATGTGAACATCACAACAACATTCCTTCAAGGAACATAATCAAAATCCAAAACTACATCACAATCTCACTGATCATTGCATAAAATAATATGATCAACACATCAACTAAAACCCTCTCTGCAACAAATAAAATTACTCACAACTGAATTCTACACTCAAACAATAAAATGGAGAATATGTTAGGAGAAAACATGCTCCAAATAAACCTAAAAAAAATCTCTATTTCACCTCCTTTCTTGCTACCCAAAGTTATGGCTGAAACATATTTCAACTAATTGTTGCAACACCTGCAAACTACTTCAGAAATTCTGCATCACTGAACTCTCACAGCTTGCACAAAATCCTCCAATCTCTCACTCACTCAACACATTAATAGAATCAACTATACTATCATTGATATTTCTCCAATATATGGATGAATTGAGGTGCTCAACTCAATAATTACCAAGAACTACTGAGCTCCACAAACTCTTTTCATATCTTTGATTTGATTTAGATTATGCTCATTGTCTTGATGAAGCCACTAACTCCACTTCATGAAGGATATTCTTCACTTTAACCATCTTGTAGAAGATCAATTACCTTTTCTAACCATATACTAAAAGGTTCAGATCAAGGACATCGCTACAATACAAAAATTAGTTGAAATTCATGAGGAAGTCAGAGAAAAGCGTGTTTGAAGCCTCAGCTATAGGCACAACACTAGCTAATTCCAATTGGAAACATGCACAAGACTTATTCCCAACAAATGGAGCCTCTTAATCACATGCATGGGAGAAAATGGGGTAGAGAATAAGGAAAATTTACTCAACTTAGCTCAGAACTCTACAAAACTTCTTGAACACCTTCATCAACTCCTAAACACACCTCCAAGCCTCTATGGCAAGTCTACAACTGATGACATAGAGAAGGAACCTTTGCTACAATTCATTAATATGTAATCCATATTCTTCCAAACTCCTCATCAATACCAACACCTCCATCTCCTCAAGAAATAATGAAAACCTATCCAAACACCTCTCGCACCTGTAGCAACATCTCTAGCACTTGTAGCAACATCTCTAGCACCTATATTAGCATCTCTAACACCTGCAACAACAACATCAAGTCATCCAATTGCCTCTAGTCATCCAATTTCCTCCAACACTAGTAGAGGCACCTACAACACATGTAGCAAAATCTCTAATGCATCCAACACATGTAGAAGCATATGCAACATCTATAGAAGCAATCCAACTTCCTACAATAGCAACATCTTCAACATAACATGCCCAACATCATCACTACTTAGCCTCCCATTCCTACACTAGGTCATGTCATAAGTATGTTGACATCAATGCCAGTCAACAAGACCAACAAGCCAAACACTTATCTCACATATTGAGGACCACTAATCATCATCATGTAGACATAAGGAATATGATGAACAACAGCAAGACTCCATTTCCATCAATTCCAACACTATAATGCCAATACCAACATTCACTAAGAGTGTGTGATACATTCCTTGAACTCATGAGGGGGAGGCCCTTCAAGTACCTCCCCACATGCCCAATAATTATCAATTTATGACCTCGCCTGAGATCCATTTTAGTAGATTTGAATAGCTCAATTTTAGTCAAGTGCAAAGCCCATCGCATGAGCCTCCCATTCAGCTATCTCATTCATTTCTTCAGAGCCCTTTCTTGCTTAGTAGTATTTCCTTGGTTGATATCTGCCCCTCATATCCATTAGGGGGAATTTGGTCCTATGTACTCAGTTCAATAGCATTCATTGTATCAACGCTGACCTTTTTATTAGGAATATATGTATATGGGACTATTTGGAAAAATGTATTATTATCTTATCCCATTAATGCTAAAAGATAATGTATCATGTATTATTTTTCTCAGTCCCACATTGTTGGGTGCACCATTCTTCTCTGTATTAAGTTATATCGGTAGGTAGAGGTATGCCTCATGTTATTATGAAAAAATGATACAATTTTTTGTGCACAATGTAGGGCACTCAAAGTTAGTAAGAAATAGGTACATAGGACACATTTTGAGCTGGAAACATTATGAAAAGAAAACATAAAAACGTTTTCCTAAATTTGACATAAAAAATCAACCCTCGTGGGTGCTTCAAAGATGTTTTATTACACCCTCACGTCTTTTTCTTTGATAGCCACGAGGGTTGCATGAATCCCATTCAACACCTTGGGAGGCACACTTTCTTGAAAAAAACTCAAACTCTTAACATGATGTGCTAACCATTTGAGCCTTGAGCCTCAAGAAGCCTTAATGGTAGGAGGATGGTAGCTCTCATCTCATCAATGAGCTAAAAACCCTCATGGATAAGCCAAAGGAGGGAGTGGGTGTTCAAAATTTATATAAACACAAGAGAATGGAGAGCCAAAAGAAGTTATGCATTGTTATGCTGCCAAAATTTCTCCAAAGAAATTAAGCATACCGATGCTAAGAGAATTCCACCACTCAGAGAGTTTTGATTTTCTTCTTTGAGAGAGAAAGAGCTTACAAAAGAGATTGAGAATGGGAAATCCTTGTTCAGAGATATTGAGCACCATTTCTCAAAAAACTCTCTTCAAATGTATTTGAAATTAATTTGTAACTCTTCCACTACCAACAATCAATAAGGAGGACTCTTTTCCTATTGCCTTATTGATTTCTTTTTCTTCATTGGCTTGTTTCAAGTTTTTTTAGTTTAGTTTTTCTTTATTTTTGTTTATGTATTGTTTCCACTTAATTCAATGATTTGTTAGTCCATGTTTAACCACTAACATCATTCACTGTTTGCATATCTTCTTGTAGAAAGAAAGCAACTACAAGAGAAGTGGATTTGGGACTCCTATGCTACCAAATACACCATACAAAATGGTGAATTTTCTTGGTTACATTTTTTGATCTAATTTGGTTATTTTACAGGCATTTTCCCACTATTTATCCTTTTGGTTTTAGTCACATAATTTTTTCTGAAGCTTTGCAGGTCTCCATTAGGCCAGTCTGTGTCCTGGAAGCTTCCTTTTTCAATCTTTTGGGCCGGTCTCATAGCTCTTTGTAGAGCTAGTTGCATGGGTCTCATGACTGTGCAGAGAATAACTCGTGAGACACACAAAGAACCATAATTCACATTGTAATTTCCTTTTCCTGAGTGTTTTGGCATCCTTTAATGGCCTTCCTATGCTCCTATTTTTTATAGTTCATATAGGCTTTAATTTTACTTTTCTAACCATCATAAGGAGAGTAATTTACTTATTTTTTACTTTGAAATTTTGTATGTTGGGACTAGGAGTAGTGTTATTAAGAATGAAAAGTAGGCTCTCCCTCTCTTTCACCCTTGTGGAAAACCTATGGGGGGGATTAGAAAAGGTTCTAAAATACTACCTACCATCTCCCTTTCAATTGTAAAACTACACATAGCTTAACTAGGAAAGAAGTAAGCAGCCCTAATTCGCACATATTTCACTCGTGTCTCAAACCAATCACATTTTTGGAATTAGGACATGGCGTTAGTAAGAAAGAGAGTAGGACCTCCCTCCCTTGCACCATTGTGATAAACATGTGGGGGGATCCAAAACATTTCTCAAAACACTAATTTTCCATCTCCCTATATGTTCATTTAACATAATTACCAAAATTAAGTGGCCCATAATCCACATATTTTTCTTTGATTGCAAGGAACATCACATGGTGTAATTAGAGGGAATCGTAAAGAATCATCACATATCCATATTGTTGAAATTCAAACACTTTGTATGTTCACCATTCACCTTCCACACATCATCACATCACACACTAAACTCACTTAAAGTTTGTGCAAAGGGTATGCTCTTTTGTAATATTTGTACTTTATTTTGAGTTTAGATTTTTGGCATACCTTAAGTAAAGCAAATACTCTTTAAAAAAGTAACCTCAACTTGAACCAATTAAATTCCCCACAAGGGTCATAAAATAATTTATATTTTAGGTTAGGAACACTAGGTTATGAATTGTATAAGTTGTTGTGGTTGTTATTCATTTGAAACATAGAAGTTGTCCTTTTACGGAACTTTCAAATCCTACACATTTTAGTGACAAAACTGGTAATGAGATGAACCCCATGAAGGGGAAAGGCCTAAATGATAGATTATCATGAGCCTGCTTATTGTATCCTGACACTTGGTATGGGATTTGGGTCAAAATTTGATGATCAGAAGTTGGAATTCTCTAATTCCCACTGGACATTTGTAGCTCAATGGCCAAATTTTTAGGGCATCTTTCCCTATAGGTGGCGAGTGCAGGAGAACTTGCACCTAGAGATGATTTTGATCATGCTATTGGAATCGTCACTAATACTTTTAGAACATGGCCCTAGTACCCTTCATTATAACCCTCTTCAATAACTTGGTTATATTTTGGCTGCTGGAAGCATCACTAGTACATTTGAGACATGGCCCCAGTACCCTTCTTTAAGGCTTCACAAGGCCTAGTTACTAATTGAAAGGAAGGATGTTAGGCCTTTCATGATTTTTCTCATGTACAAATCCTTACAACCGTTTTTGTTGAGTATTTCACACATTAAATAGTTTTAAGGGAAAATTAACCATTTATTTTTCAATGTCTTATGTTTGTGACTCATTTGATAAAAAAATCCCCTCACAATATCTCCACACACACTTACTAGGGCAACATAGGAGACCCAAGTGTTTACTATTTCTCTAGGTGCCTACAAGACCTCCCACTTTTGCTGGGAGGAGGGCCTGGTCTCTCACTATTTCGTTGTAGAAGATGACATCCATGTGCCTTTTTCCCATATCCTTTCTTAGTGTGACTTTGTTAGGATATGGTTCCTCTCCAAGTACCCCGAGCACCACCACTTAGGGTAATACCAACAAAACCCTGGAGGGTACCCCTACCAACACTATCTCATAGGGGAATCCTATCAACTCCATGTTGCAAGGTCATACTATGATGGAAAACACTAACAAGATACCATTTGTAGCTTCATTGAACCTCCTAAATCTTAAAAAACTTATAAATGATCTAATTATGCATAATGCCCAATGGCCCCCTATGCCAACCAAGTTACCCTCATATATCCCCAAATTCAAAGGAAAATGGGGAAAATTCCTGTCAACCATATCATCACATTTTATCTATGTTGCTCATCTAACAAGATCATTGAGAACTTAGTTCGACTGACATAATTTCAACGCACCCTCTTTTAGCCTCCTGCTACAGCAGGTTACTCATCTTTTATGATTGATATTTTTACATGCCAAATATCTCATTCTTTGCATGCTGCAATGTTCCATATTTGCTACAAATGCCAGAAAAGGATGCCAGGAGAAAGTGCCAGTTCAAAGGCTACTGCTGTGTTCCAATTTTGATGTACTATTCCATTTTGAAGAAATTTCCGTTAAAGGGAGGTCCAAATAGTTTAATCTTGGTCTCCCTAGGTTTCAATTTTATGTTTTAGAATATAGAGAATTAACATCTACCCAAACAGCTCAATCTTGGCAGATTCCTAGATAGGTAGAGAAGCAAGGGTGCTCAACAGCTTAATATGAGCCCATGGATTAAATAAGTGTAGATGTAGATAGGAGGACAGAAAAATAAAAAGTTGAACAGCTGGGTCTGCAAGTCTAAGTGCACCCAAACCAAAAAGAAGAGAAAATGCTAGGTAAGTAGGCTGGGTAGGTAGTTTTGAGGTTGCAGAATGTTGATTTGTGATCAATTTCATGTTTTCAAGTGTCACATCTATTCAGGTCACAATTATCAGGAAGTGGCCAATTGAAGGACTCAAGCGAGGCATGTCTAACTCTCGCTTCTTCCTCCTTTCCCAAATCATTTACTAACCTCCCAAAGAGGTCAAGATCTTCTTGATATCCCTCAGCTTCACCATTTTCATATCACAAGTTGGCAATCGGTGGTCGCAAGAATCATGTTCCCTAAATGCATGCCGCTTCCTCTTGCCCCGACGTGACATTTCTATTGCATCAAAGGAGCATATCGCATCAAAAATGCTTCCTCGCCGCATGCCTCCATTCATTCATATATTTCACTTAAAACATGATTTATCATTAAAACAGGTTTTACTGCAAATTGATTGCAGATCGCAGCATTTCAGTTAACACTATCGCATCGCAAAAGCATAAAAGGCACCACACCATTTAACACTCTGCCACGTCACACTGCCATGTCACCGCTGACATCATGCTGAAGTCATCTGTCGTACCAGGACCCACCACTGACGTCACCCACCAAAGAAGGGCGCGCAAGCACGAAAAAGCATCTTAGGAGGCCCAGATTCAAATTCTGAGGCAATTTTCGATGCGCGATTAGCACTTAGCGCTAATCACACATCGCTACGGGAAATGGGCCAAATTGGAGAATCTTTAGGGAATTTTTTGATTCCATAGCCGTTTTTGCGCCGAAAAGAGCAGAAAAGGCCTGATTTTCTAGTTTTTAACATATCAGAAGAAAGAGAAAGACCCGATTCAGGCATTAAAGAGTATCAAAACAAATGTGAAGCCAAAATCCATGTCAAAGAGTATCAGTGTTGCAGTGAATTGTATCAGTGAAGATCTTCTCAGGGCTCGAGGCGAATAAAACATTAAAAGAAATCCTTGAAAGTCAAGAAGCAGTTAAGGAACCATTCAAAGCTCATCATCACAATGACTGCACATTAAACTCACATAAGATCAGTAGACCAAATCTCAAAGCTCAGTTATTGCAACAGCACTGCACCAAGTCACAAAGGACACAACATTAACTCTTTTTTGATCTAGTTGCTTCTGACGCAGCTCAATAGATATTTTATTTGCATTTAATTTCAACACAATTTTAGGTTTTAAAAACGTTTTTCCCGCAGACCTGTTTAGGTCAGTTGTAATAAATACTTCGGATATTTTACCTATAAAAAGGGCCCCGAACAATGTAACAAAGGTTGGTTTTTGTTGGTTGGATGTCTTGCTTGAGCAGAGACTCGCACTGTATACTTGATAATTTCTATAATCAAAGACTGCTTACGAGCTCGGAGAATGAATTGTGTACTGTGTTTAATGGTTGAAGAGTGACTGTGGAATTCTTGTGTTGATACATGACTCAATAAGTGTTTCTTACCTCTGTTTTTCCATTCATATATCATTATCTAAGCAGCAGAAAGAAAGATTAGCTTAGAATTTGTTTAAGTGCACTTTATGCTCAATTTCTGTTGTTTCTTTATGTTTTCATCCGTTTTAGGCATAAATATGAATTCCATCTGGCTCATATTTTCCCTAATTCACCATGTGTGACAATTATCCAGGGATTCTTAACTGCTCCTAGATAGAGCTCATCTTCCTTCCCTCTGTTAAGCTGATTAAGAGATTCTTAATTGCCTCTCATTCCTTACATTTCACTCCATCTCTTTAGCTTGAAGGTTGTTTCATGTGCAGCTACCTTGCTCCATATTCCTCTTGTGATCAAGAAAGCCTACCAGTGGTCCTACTCCTTGACTCCATGCCCAATGGTTTGAAACTTATCACTCTATGCATGCCTCTCTGCTTGAACGCATCTTCCTTCCATTCGAACACCATCCAAACCTAAACAAAAGCCACTGAACCCAATAGCTAGCCTAAAATCATCATCAACAAAGCTAAATCATCAAGAGAGAGCCCTCTCTGATTACAGCTGGGCTAGAACCTGTAATCCAAAGATTGGTTTGTGGTTACCTCGGCCGTATCCCTTCAGGAGCTTAGGGACAACCTGAGTGATAACAATACCAATACAATCAAGATCCCATAAGGTGATGTGCTTGGCCTGATGTGCCCTTTCTACAATAGTTCCTAAATCTGCCTCTTGATCTCATCATTCTCCAGAGTAGAGTGTCGATAGATCGATCCATTGGGGAGTGGCGCATTGGGGGATAGATCGATGGAGTGCTTGACCTAACAGTGTAGAGGTACCCATGTGGGTGAGGTGAAAATATCCCTGTACTCCTCCACAACATTGTCCATCTATTTTTGTTGTGCAGAGGAGCCCTGCTTCGAAGCCATGGCCACAACCTTCTTCTTTGCCCGGGGGTGAATCATAAGGAAACAAAAAATCTTGGTTTGGGAAATTATCTTGCTGCATTTCTTTACAGTGATTAAAGGGATGGTAGTAGGTGGGGTTACCTTCGATATCCTATACAACTTATTAGCCAAAGACAGAGTGAGGTATAGACTCATATAAAAAATGTTGCTTCCAAAAGTATGGTTGTCTTAACAATACATCAAAAAATTCAAGAGGACCAACGTCAGATAGTACCTCATCCGTAAAGGGCTTGATGTTGTAGGGAAGGCAACAGTGCTGTCTGATACAAAGATCTTGTCCTTGGTGAAGCCACTTGATGGTATACGACTGTGGGTGTGTTCTATCCTTTAGGCCTAGCTACTTCATGACCTCTACTGAAGTGGGGTTCTTTTGACTCTCACTGTCGACAATCAACTGCAATGGAGAACCCTTCACCCACATCTATGAGTGGAAGAGTTGTTCCCCCTCCTCTAGATCTTGGTGGTAGCCATGGTGTCACTAGGATCTACATCAATGATTTGCTTCCCTTTGTTAGTTCCCTTATCGGGTTCTGATTTAGAGTTGAAACTTGCATTAGATTCAAAAGCCTTCATCTCAGCCACCAGTGACTTCTTGGCTCGACACTCACTTTTATTATGAGTGGAGCTCTTATGGAACTCACACCATTTTTGTGTCCTTCTTCATCTTTGTGGTGTTGTTATTTGCTTGCATATTCAACAGGATGTCCTGGGTAGCCCCACCTTCATTCGGTCCTTTATTATGTGGTTTGGGGGTGCCTTTTCCTTGCTTTGTATTTGTAGATCCAAAGTTCTGCTTCTTCTATTTAAACTTTTGCTCAATCTTGACAGCGTACAGATACACCATGCCATGCGAGGAAATGTTCAAGAACTCCATCTCATCCTAGATGTTCTTGTGCAAATAGTCACGGTATTTGAGCATCAAATGCCACTCAATATCCTTGATACCTATCTTCGTGTGAAGGGTGTGGAAAATATTTGTGAACTCTAGCACATGTTGGTCCCTTCCCTGTTGTAGTGTGGTCTACTTTATGTATTTGTCTTCATAGCTCCCGAAGGAGTAATATTGTTCCTTGATGGCATCTTAGAAAGAATTCCAAGTGGATCCAGCTGAAAAAAATGAGGGTTCTCTCTCCTCCTTTTGTTCACAGTAGGTTTCCCACCAGTCCTAGACGTGTGGGGTGGCTTTGAGAAGTGTAAAAGTAATCTTTTCCCGATTGGGAATGTCATGAATTGAAAGATACCCTTCCAACATATTTAACCATTTATCTATGGTATATGCATCTATTAGGCCTTTGAATATGGGAATATCGAAGTTAACTTGTACCTTAAAAGGAGTGGCATCTCCAGAGTGGCTTCTGGATGAAGACGCATCACCTGTGGGTAGTCATCGAAGGATCTGGGTAATGTTATCCAACATCGTGTCCCTGTTTTGCTGGAGGGCTTCCTCGAGCAAAATTTTGAAAGGATCTCCTGTCACTCATCTTTATTTTCTTCCGCCATGGGAGGTCGTCGTGTTTTGCAAGGCTGATCTTACAATGGTTCAACTAGATCAAGCCCTAACTCCTGATACCCTCATCTCGTTGGTGACATGCAAAGAAAAACAGAGAAAGCGTAGACCGCTCTAATACCACAGATCTTAACTTAAACATGAACACAAACACTTACATATATAATCATAAACACGGAGATGCAGTAGAAAAACACTTCATTTCATTAATATAAAAATATTGAACTATACTTACAAACATAATGGAAACAAGATAGATCGGGCGATGGTATCTTATCACTGAGAAGATATGTGGTAGTTACATGCCTCTAAATTGTGTTAAAATGAGGCTCAAGGGCATATTTATTATTTGAAAACATGAGAAAACCATAAACAACCAAACCCATAACCCCAAGAGATGTAACACCAAGCGTTTGTGGACCCCATTGGGGTAAGTTGGGTAGCCAACTTCCTGGGGTTGTAACTTGGTCATATTATCTCTATTTGGTGTGTATGATACGTTGTTGGAAAGGTCTTTCTGGGTACTATAGGTTTTACTACAGAACCTTGGCTATGGCCATGAGCTTGTCGTGGACCCAAAAATAACACCGTTTGGGGGGTTAAACTGCTCCAGAAGTTCAGGACCCAACAAATTTCTAAAAATAGTAAATGTTGAAATGAACAAGGAAATAGATGAAACTGACTGGGGGGTCTAGGTGGAATAGGAGGGTGGCCACCAATATCCATATGGATCATGGAATGCATTTAATTTATACTTGAAATTAAGCACTTCTTTCTCCATTTATCTGAACATTTTAGGTCCAAGAACCACTATGTTCATTGGGTCATCCCAACTAATGTGAATGTTCTAATTTTTACCATACAATGCATCAAAAGGACTCATTTTTAGTCATTCTTACTACCCATTTTTGTACTCATATTCAAATAATGGTAGGAATTCTTCCCACCTCGGATGATGCATGACATATGTCCTCCACGCATCTTCTATAATTATGTTTAACCTTTCAAATTGGTCATTTATTTGAGGATGATATGTTGTACTAAAAGCTGGTTGAGTCCTAAATCAAACAAACAATTCCTCCCAAAATTTTGATGTGAACTTGGCATCACAATTTGAAATGATTTTTTTGTGTATGTCATGTAAACTGAATATATATTTCATGAAAATTTTGGCTATGTCAATGGGTTTGTCGGTGGAATTAATAGTTGTAAAGTGGGTTTCCTTGTTCAACATGTCCACTACAACCATAATGGAATCATGTTGTTTGGGTGTCTTTAGAAACCCTGTGATGAAGTCCATGGATATTAATTCCCACTTCCACTTAGGGATTGGGATGGGTTGTAACAATCTCGTTGGCTTCTTGATTCTATTTTGACTTGTCAACATTCCAGGAGCCTAGAAATATATTAGGTTATCTCCTTCTTCATTCATGGCTATTAATACAATTTATTTATGGATAGTATAATTTTTTGATAACTAGGTGACCTGAATAAGGATTTTATGAAACTCATCCATTATGATCTTCTTCAAATTGGTCACACAAGTTACATACAATCTGTGTTTAAATAACAACATAGCATCATCAATGAGTTTGTAATTCTTATTCATTGTTCCCTCTAGTTCTTGTTGTAAGAATTCCTTCAAATACTAGAAATGTTCATCATGTCACATTTCATATTTAATAATTTATTTTGTGTCACTTGCACAAGTTCTCATGGATTCCAAGTGAGCTACTTGTAGATTTATACTAAGTGCATCTACTTCTCGGTTTTCCTTTGCCCTAATATGTTTGATCTCAAAATAAAATTCACTAATTAAATCGAATCATCTACCTTATCTAGAATATAATTTGGGTTGATCAAACAAATATCTCAACTCTCCATGATCTTACATTAGCACAAATATCCTCTCAAGAAAGTAGTGCCTCCACATATTTAGTGCATGTATGATTGATTATAGCTCCAAGTCATGAGTGACATAGTTCTTCTCATGCTCATTTAATTTTCTCAACTCATAGAAACTAACATGTCCTTATTGCATAATAACTACACTTATTCCTTACTTGTAGGCATCCTTTCAAACCTAGGAAATCCTTCTTTGGGTCTTCTATTCTCAAAATAGGTGCATGTGTGAGAAATTTCTTGAGTTTCTCAAAACTACATGCACAATATGATGTCCATTGAAATTTGACTCTTTTATTTTGTAAATATATGGTTGGATGTCTAATATATGAAAAATATTGAATGCGTTATTAGTAATAACTAGAAAATCCCATGAAGTATCAGACCTTTGTAAAATTTCAAGAATTAGGCCATTCCAATATGGCTTTGATCTTTTCAGGATCCATAACTACTCCTTCCTTTGAGATGATATTTCCTATATATTAAACTTGTGGTTGGAAGAAATCACATTTGTTGAGTTTGGCATACAATTTTTGTTGCCTTAGCAACTGCAATACTACCTTCAAGTGCTCTTCACGTTATTATTTGTTTTTTGTGTAAACTAGGATATTGTCCACAAAAAAACACATGAATTTGTGTAGATACTAGATCAGGACTTTGTTCTTTATGACCATAAATGTGGTTGGGGAACTTATGAGACGAAATCAAACCACCATGAACTCATAACGACTTGGTGATGGAAAGGAATTAGATCTGTATTGAATAACATTGTGGCTCCATTTAGCTGATCAAATAAATTGTCAATTTAGGGAAATTGGTATTTATTCTTTATTGTATCCTTGTTCAATTATTGTAAATCAATACACAACTATAGCGTGCCATCCTTCTTCTTTACTAATAATGTTGGTACTGCCTAAGATGACATGATATGTTTTATATACCCCTTATATAACAATTGTTTTAGCTACAACAATCATTCTACCAATTGTGTTGGGGTCATGTGATATGGGGCCTTAGAAATGGGCACCTAACTAGAAACCAACTCAATGAAGAAGTTGATTTCTATCCTAGCTAGAAATCCCAAAACTTATTTTGGAATTACATCATTGAATTGCTTCAGAATGGGGTGGGATTCCATTTTTAGCTCATTATTCTCTATCGTGTTGGTCACTTGGATCAAATATAGGGAACACCCCTTCCCGTTGCATTTATTGAATTGTAGCACTGAGATCTGTTTGATCGAGACTGGTTTTATGACCTCTTATAGTATCTTTTTCTTTCCTTCATCATTGAGGCAGTCCAAAAATTCATTATACCAGTCTCCCATGGTTCTATGGGCTACAAACTAGTCCATACCACTCAAAACATCATATGATCCTTGGGGTATTACATTCAGGTTGGTTGTTGTGGGAATGTCGCCTAGCTCTAGGTGGCATGATTACACCCAATCCATCACCAAATTCCTGAATCCTATGGATAGTTGGACCAATGATTATATGGCATGATTTTTCCTTTGTAAAGCACATGTATCTATGATTTTGGGGCTAACATAAATGAAATTTGAACTTGGATCAATTAAAACTAAAACATGCTAGTTGGGAACCATACTTTCCATTTTGATCACTGAATATTAATGATATTATTTCCTATTTTGAATTGCTACGTAAATCTTAGGTACACTTTGAGCCACATCATTCATCGTTAATGTGTCTTGGACATTTTAAAATATCTTTTCTGTTGTTATCTTTTAAAATTTTGTGGTTTTCTTTTTGAGAAAGAGTTCATATTTTCCACAGTAGTATGTTAATTCTATCAACGTTTTGAATCCAAAAGAGGATCCATCATTAGGAAAATAAATGAATCATTGTCCTGATGATGGATCCTCTTTGGGATTCGAAACTACTATCGAAAACATAAACTATATCTTTTATGTTGTTGGTGAGGGAAGTCTTTTAACCTATGGTTCTCTCCACATCCCCAACACTATAATGACATTTTCTTGGGTTACTTTTACACTTCTCTTGCTAATTTGAAAAGAAGATCTCTATTGTAAATACATGAATTCTATTGGAATTCAACTTTAATAAGTGTGAACTTGAAACTTTCCCCTATTTATTTGTTCCCTGAGGGTTTTGGTCCTTTCCCTTGAAGAAAATCTCTAGCCGCCTTCTTCTAATTTGTTTGAAATTAAACCTTATGCTTGGAATAATCATTGAAATACTTGGCCTTTTGGATGGTGTCCTCTAATATCCTTGGCTCATCAAATCCAATCATGTCTTGGTATGAATATGGTAACCCACTAAGATATCTCTGGATCTTTACCTTCTCATCCTTAATGTAGGGCTCATACCTCAGTAGCTACAATTTTTTTTGGTGTAGTTATCCATAGTTATGTTTCCTAATTTATGCACAAGGAACTCTTTAATATCGTTATCATAGTACCTCTCAAATAAGTACTTTTCCCAAAAATATTTCTTAAATATTTTCCAAGTAACTTGTTTTTCTTTCATTCCTTGAAATTTATGAGATTTCCCCACCATATTTCATATTTTCCCTTCAAGTTGAAAATAACCACCATGGCCTTCATATCTTCAGAGTAGTTGTGGACTGTTAAGTATTTTAAGCCCAATAGTTATTCTTCTAATTCTTCAATCCTCTTACCCTATCCATCAAAGGTAAGGAACTTTTCTTTCTTGAATTCTTCCAACATAGTGTTTTTCACACTCCTCCTATGATGGTGTGTCTTCTAGTTGTAACACTAGATAATTTGACATAATTGTTTATTTCTCTTTACAGACTATTGAGTGGAGTTTCTCCTCTTAGTGTGTACTTACTTTCCTGCCTATATCTCTTCCTTGACTTGCTACCTTCTTCCTGATTGGTTTCAAATCCATGCTTCCATATTTTAGATGAGATTTTATTGTATTTTTTTCAATCTAGATAACACATGAGGCTTAAGTTTCTTTTGTCTTTTTAGATATGACATGATTTTCAATATCACAACATTCACCTCTAATTTCATTTCTTGGGATCTGAAAATATTTTCATTGTCTTCCTTGTAGCTCCTTAGTTTAGCTCTCAAGATCTTGAGGGTATCCCTCCAATAAAAGGAATTTTCTTTTGGCCTATTCCTAACTGGATCCTATATCTTATTAGGATGGTTTATGTCCTTGTTGTACTGCACCATTTTACTACTCATTCCTATATTTTTCTATTGTGGGTTTTCTTCTTATGTGTTGTCACACACATAATTTTTAGCTAAATCAAGTAAAAGCATATTAGTCATAACCTTGGTATGTCAACAAAAACCATTATGATATGAATTTGTTCAAGAAACTATCACACATGCCAGTTACATACTCTAGGAAATAACAAGGCATATAAGCACTCCATCAAAGATGACAACCATATTAAAATAAATTATATTCTATGTATGTGAGTCCTTTCAAGTCCAATGCTAAACCTAAGTTATGATACGACTCTATAACCACCTCCCACCTCCTTATCCATCCTAAGCCATGGGAGGGTTAGTTATTTGAATTAATATCCAAGTTCTATTATGAAGATGGCGTTACAAGAGCCTCAATTTTCAAATTCTTTAGAACTAAAATCTAGTATCACCATTTCCTTCATCTCATCAAGAGATTTTTATTGATATAAATTTTATCTCAATCTAAATAATTGATCAAGAGGTAAGCCCATTAGAATTTTTTCCCATTAAAAGGGCCCATATCATCATTGGAGCTCCACATGGCCTTTTCCCAGCTCACATGGCACTGCCACACCATCATCAAGTGGGCTTCACAGAGCACCCCAAACCATTGTGGATTAGTCTCTCTATGCGTTTAAATGTTTAATAATTATGTGGTAAGGTTGAATAATAAAGGATAATATTAGTCCACTAACACTAGGCCCAATGACATTGGGTTTATCATTCATGGCTTACCTGACTTAAAACACATCCTACTAGTCCAGGTCTTCGAACCTCTCATCTACTCAACTATGTTGAAACACCTAAAGTCTCATAAGTCTAGTGGTGTTTTCCCCATCCCATTTCATACTAGAATAGGATCTGCCGACCTAGTTTTCTGCTACTCTTATCTCAACACCCTAGTGAGGTCCATCCCCACATCTTGTCACCTTGACATTGTGGTCTATCAACCCTACTCTTCTCTTTATTCATTCGAGTGCCTGAAGGATTGAATGACGATAGGGTCTACCTATTGACAGATTTCAAGTCGACCCTCTCCATTGGATTTCTTGCTTATTGCTTCCAAGGTCTAGTGGCAGCATTCTATAGGATGGGTTCCATCGTCAGACTGGCCATTTCCCTCCTTGTGAACACTTACTGAGTTACAAATGAGGGTGATAGGGTTATGGTATATGGCCATCATGAGGAACACCTAGCATGGTTCCATTGGGATAGGGTTCCACTAATGGACAGTCGGTGTCAGGATTTTTTCCACACATTTATGTATTATGTCCTATTTCTCTACTGGTCTTGACAATTGATAACATCACCAAACTAGGGATGTTCACAAAACAAAGATGGGTGACTATGCCATGCCCAAATCTGAAGGTGTTATGGCCCAATGGATTGAATAATTGAGTCTCATCCTCTATGTAATGATTCATATGGCGCTAAGGTATCAAGACTTCAAATTTCAGTAAATATGATCAATAGAGGGGTGATTTCACGAAATTCCATTTCTCTGCATGACGAGTAGAAATAGAGATTAGGTGCCATAAAACCCATCATATTCATTTATAAGAGAAGAAGGGGGAAATGCCCAACCTCAAACCATACATAATTTATCAGTTTGCAAAAAGAGTATTATGCCAAGCATATGCACATACAAATTCTTATTTCGATACCTGAAGAGCTTTAGTCCATCTATTTAACAACATATATTTTTTGATAAATTTAAATATTACATTTCCCAACCTTAGAAATCAAATTAATGATCATGAATACACAATTATCCCATCAATCCTAAACACAATATTGGACAATAGAATACAATAATTCATTAATTCCATAGTCATAAGAGGTTTCATGTCAATCATGCGCATAACTATGAAATTTTTTAGTTAAAAAATTTATTTACGTTCATGAACATAAAATATATTGCACTAGTCATAGGCACAAAATTGAACTTCATAGTCCACAATTCAAACATATAAATGTAACAAAATTATCTGAGTGTTTTAATATGGTTGGAAACTAAAGGAGGGGCTTCAATTCTCCACCTAACGATAAGCTATATACACCACAACTTTTTTGCAGTTGACCATTGCTGATCTAGATCCATTGTCTGAGGGGATGATTTCTCACGGAGATTACACCAAAATATTGGTTAAATTCTTAGAAGGTGGAGTCCAATATCCAAGTGGTTTATCAATTTCCATCTAGTAGGAAGCACCACATTGACCCACTCATTCTTATGATTTCATTAACAGGGATTCACCCAAGGTATAAATGGGGTATTAGTTAGTCCACGAGTTGGAATCCATTGTTGAGGTGGTTTATCAACTCTTCAACAAGCACCATAGTGACCTATAGACCCATATGGTGCTTGCTATAAAATATAGATGATAAACCAACCAAAAACAAAATGAGAGGTAATAGAGAGAGCAAGAGAGCACTCTCACTTTGCAATTTTTCTTTTTCTATTGTGTTCCTCTTTTTCCCCATCTCCCATTTGATTGTCTCCTCCTCTCTTCTCTTCCCTAGTCTCTCACTGTGCATTCCTCAATCACTACAACCCATCCTTGCTCCATGATGGGGCTAGGGATGGGCTTGGTTTGGTGCCCAATCCCATCTCTTGAATATTGGGAGGGTTGGCTGATTAGCCTACATCTTACTCCAAAAATTAATGTGGGATAACTTGTGCCTTTTCTTGGCATTCAACAAGACCTCCATTAGAAAATGGATGTGTAGCCATCCCATCGTTTAGTAAATCTTTAAAGTTTAAATTTAATTTTCAAGTGTTAAAAATCATATTGTCTCAGCTAGCCATGGCTCCCGCATTGGCACTATATAGTCTGATTTATGATTAAGGGGGTGAAATAAAAGGGTGGTTACATTGGAAATTACTTAGTATGCATGATTTTTATAATCATATTTGTTACATTTAGATGTGTCTCTATTTCTACCTCTATTAATTCTTTTTACTATTTTTGTTACAAATTCTGAATATGTTATGGGTAAAAAACAGAAACTTGATGTGTATTTTAAATTATTGAATTTGTAAAAGTTAATGTATTTGTTAGAAGTAATGCATATTATATAATTTTGTATTTTCTTTCTTGTATTCTTTATGGATTAGAAGAAGTATAATAACAGTTTCCAATACATCATCACATGTATATTTCCATGTGATTTAATAATAATATTGTTTCTGAAAGATAGTTTTGAGCCATTACTATTTTAAATTTCAACATTTCACACTCCACTCATATTATTGTTGTGATACTTTTTTGTTCATTTGTAGTTGTTTTCATGTGTCTCTCTAGGCCTAGTTTTTTCATTAGAAAATGTAACTAGCCTGTATTAGAATGCAAACAAATGCATTTTTCTCCAAATTTTATGGTTGTTATTGTCAAGTGCACATTAGTGAAAATTTCAACATTAACCCTGTTTTCATGTTGTGTTTTTGCATTTATGAAGAATTAGGCGGTTGCGCAACACTGTCACTGTGATTTTTGTGATTTTTTTTAATGGTCTTAGTAATTGTAATAAATAATTTAGTGGCTCATTATTATAAAAGATCTAGATAAGCAGTTCCTAGTTTTTAGCAGTCACTTCTATTTTCATTACATAAGTTAGAAAAATATATCCTAATGAGGAATTAAACCCCTAGAGGTTGGAATTGACTCATTTTATTCTATTTATGATGTGAATTTAAAGGACCAAAGGTTTGGTTAGGTTCAGGTGAAAGGACATTATGTACTACACCTAATTTTGATATACTTTACAATGAATAAAGACAAAGGTGGATTTTTGCAGGGATTCTTGAGTTAGTTTTCTTTGGATATGTGAATTATTTATTTTTAATTTATATTATATGACAATAGAGCAGTGAAATGTATCCTCTTGTTTTGTTCAAAAATTATTTTGATTCACAATTCATTCCAAATAGTGCTTTGTTTAAGTTTGCTAGACATTTATGTTTTCTACTAAAATGACAATTAGAATTCATGCTAATGTTTGATGCTATTTTTTCATTTTAGATTTTTATTCAAATCACCCTCCAACAATGAATTTAGATTACAAATATTTAAAGGTACTACCTACCTCGCCCCTGTAGAAGATTCATTTTCTCTTGAATTCATCACTGGAAACATAATAAGGTAGACACGACTCCATGCCCAATGGATATTTATCCTTTCCTACCAAAACATATTTGAAAAGAATACCCTACTAAGAAGTATAATTAGCCTAAAATTTGATTAATTGAACATCCAAGGCATAGATATCCCTCGCTAAAGCTAGAAGGGTTAGATTCTAGCTTACAAGTGGTTTTGTGGTTACCTTTGAATTTCTCTTCTCAGCCTACATAAAATTACACAGTGCTAACACGAGGCACCTTACACGATGAATCCAATAGAGAATGAAGAAGTAAATAATTAGGTATAGGAGCTACTTAATATAGGATGAATAAGATAAACTTTGAGTCCAAGTGTTGTATGAGCCATATTAACTCCAAAGATGATAGGTGAATAGAGGATGTGAATAGATTATAGAGCCATCAATAGGATAACCATCATGTACTAATTTCCCTTTCCGAGGATGAAGGATATTATGTAATGTTTGAGTGGGGTTTCATATTTCACCAAGATTGAGTTGAGGAGTGGTTATCATCAAATCTGTATCAAGGAAGGTGATGAGTGGAAAGTTTCTTTCAAGTTGAAGGAGGAATTGTTTGAATGGTTGATTATGCCATTTTGGATGACTAATTCCCCTAGCATGTTCATGAGGCTGATGAATAAAGTCTTGAAACAATTCTTGGGAATAAATTTTGTAGTGTACATGGACGACATTTTAATTTTCAGAAAAACCAAAGAGGAGCATTTGGAACACATAAGGCAAGTGTTGTAGTGTTTGAAGGAAGAGAAATTGTTGATGAACTTGAAGAAATGCACATTCATGTAGGATGAGTTAATGTACTTAGGAATTTTGATTTCCAAGAAAGGTTTGAATATGGATTATGAAAAGGTGAAGTCTAATTTTGATTGGCCAACACCTCAATCTACTTTTGAGGGGAGGAGATTTCATGGATTGACAAGTTTCTATCGGAAATTCATTAGGAATTTCAACCAGATTTGTGCAACTCTTCTAGAATGCATGAAGAAGGGGAATTTCAAATGGACAACAACAACAGGGAAAGAATTTGCAAATTTGAAAAGGAAGGTAAAGTATTCCAAGTTGATTGTGATGTGAGTGGGACAACAATTGGAACTATTTTAAGTCAATAAGGCAGACTAATAACATTCTTTAATGAGAATTTGAACGATTCCAAGAAGAGGTATTATGTATATGATTAGGAATTTTATTCTATTATGCATGCCTTGAAGAAGTGGAGACACTATCTTCTTCCCAAGGAATTTATCTTGTTTATAGATCACAAGGCATTACAATATATCAACAATTAAGGTAACTTGAATCAACAAAATTCTAAATGGGTTCAATTCCTACAAAGTTATACATTCGTTTTGAAGCATAGGTATGGAAAGTTAAACAAAGTTGTGGATCCCTTAAGTAGGAGAGTGTTGTTACTCAACACTTTGTCATTAAAAATGGTAGCTTTGAAAAGCATTAGGGAATTGTATACAAAATATATCAATTTTGGAGAAGATTGGAAAGCTTGTAAAGCACCTTGGAGTGTGGAAAAAACCATGTTATTGGATTACCTTATCGAATAAGGGATTTTATTTAAAAAACAACAAATATGCATTCTGTGTGGTGATATCTTTTGGGGTCATCACATTCATGCTTTTTGTAATCAATTTTTCGAACCAACCTCTGTGGTTCATCATCATGATCAGATGAGTGAATAAGTTAGAGATGAATAGGGTAATAAATACAGGAGAGGGCTAGGATGGGAATGGATGGAGCCAACAATTTAGAATATTATATGTCTTGCATCCAGTTTTACATCATTTTGAGCATCCAAATTTGCATTTGTATTTGCATCCTATGTTAAGTCATGTGTTGTGTCCACCTTTGCATCGAGCCATTTGTGTCTAATGTTATATTAATTATTGAGCCATTTTTACATCCACTTTTGCATTTATTTTTCCACCAAGTTTTGCATCACATTTTCATCCAACATTGAATCCAATTTTGAGCGATTTGTATGCCCATTTTTGCACCATTTTTTATTGTCTACTTATGTGTTCAATGTTTCACCTAAAGATGCAAACAAGGACACAAAAAGTGTGTTAAACTAGAATTAAAAAATCTTGTGATCATTTATCCAATTTTATTCAGCCAATGTTTAATCTGAAGATCTCTTGAATTTAGAACAAGCAAAACTATATTCTATCTCTCTCTCACAGCACCCCAACAGAACACAACCCACATGTGGGGAGGATCACACGTGATTCCTTTGCATCTTTAGTCAGACGTTTCAAGCATTATACAAAGGATATATTGTAATTATAAAATGAGATATGACAAACATAAGTCTCAAGAAAATTTATGTTGGGTATGTGTTATATCCTTTCCACGACTAGCCACACACGTGTGGGGGCATTAGCCGCCTCTCTTCATTGTGCTGGGCATAGCAGGTGGGGTGGTAGACCCCCTTTACAGGGTCCAAGGTAGTGCCATGGGGAAATTTTTTTGGACCTTATATTAGGTGGGCATACCTACCTATCATTTTGTTCATGGTTTTCACACATGGTTTTGGGCATGATGGTTTTTTGCCCATGGTATTTTGTAGATCTGATCAAGGGCACTATGATTATGTTCTAATTCAGGGTTAATGGAGGCTTCAATTTGTATATATATGTATTGTAACATTTAAAGGAATATAATGAAAAGGAAATATGGTAGCCCTACTTTTTGGATCCAGGGGAAAATTTCTGTGTGTATATGTTTAATGTTTTATTCTCTCGCCATTGTTTATTTCCTATTTTAAGAATTCTTGTGCAGGTAATTTATATATGGGGTTAAAACCTACATTTGGTATTAGAACCTTTTTGGCTTCAAGGGGATGCCTTTGCTGCTTAGAGGTTTTTCTCGGGCCTTTGGTAGACAATGGTCAGTGGTAGATCTGCGGGATCAATTCTTATGGTGAAAGAAGATGGTGAGCAGTGGAAAGATAGAAATCGAGAAATTTAATGGCCAGAGTTTTGAGTTGTGGAAGCTCAAGATGGAGGATCGTGGTAGATCCACGTACTAAACCAAACACAATGTCAGTTAAAGACTTGATGAATTTGGATCGAAAGGAAAAGAGCACAATACGGTTATATATCTCATATTCAATATTGCTGAATATATTAGGGGAAGCTTTGGTGAAGGCTTTGTGGGACAAGTTATGGACTTTGTAGCAATCTAAGTCTCTAGTGAATAAATTGTTCCTATTGAAAAAGCTGTATAACCTGAGGATGAAGGATGGAGAGTCGGTGAAAGAGCATATGAATGCCTTCAATACTGTGGTAAGCTAGTTGTTATCTATTTATATAAAATTTTAGATGAAGATAAGTGCATCAATTTGTTGTGTTCTCTACCAAATTCATGGGATAGTATGGTTGCTGCAATAGGTAGAAATGTGACTTCCTTGCAGTTTGATGAAATAGTCTCATCCTTGTTTTTGGAGGAGATGAGATGGAAAAATACAGAGGGAAAATATGGTGATGCCTTGTCTATATGATGATGGTCCCAAAATATAAACACAAATAAATCCTTGAGTGGGAGATCTAAATCTCCAGGAAAACCTGTAAAGGTGTGTTGGAAATGTGTAAAGGAGGGGCACTTCAAAAAGGATTGTAGATCTAAATCTCCTAAGAAAGGAAAGTGATCAGATGATGCTCCTTCTCTAGAGGCAAAAACCACCTCAAATGAAGGTGGGAGTGTGTACTTGGCTTCTTCTTCAAGTATACATGTAGATCGCGAGGCATGGTTGATTAACTTAGGTGCATTCTTACACTTCACTCCCCACAGGGAGTGGTTCTGTGAGTATGAAAAATATGATGGTGGTGATGTCTTCTTAGGGGATGATATGAAGGCTAGAATCATTGGTCGTTGTGGTGTAGGTAAATTCTCGATGTGGACAAAGAAAAATCTTCTAGCCCGAGAGAGCGCATCTATCCACAAACAAACAATCTAGTGAAAAATTTCTTATGCTAGAATCAAATAAGAGGGCCTACCTATTAGAATGCTATTCTCCTTGGTGATGATCCTACTTCCTTACTCTAGCTATTTTTCATTTCCTTCCTTCGAATACCTGAAACAAGCAAACACACAACAACAACATATGTGATAGCATACAAATTGTATTCAACCTACTTAAAAGGTGAAGTAATCTTAAGCCATCAAATCTAAGGTAACACTTCATGTAGGAAATCAATCAATATTTGTATTCATATAAGTTTAGAAAGAGATTACAACCATTGCCTTACTGTTGCAGGTCTCCTCCAACATATCCGAGTTCACACACCTCCACTCACATTGATGAGCCCCAAATTTGGTAACTTGTTGGGCTCATTTGGCCTAATTATCCTTGTTAAGTCCTTGTTCAATCCTTCATTTTTCATAGATTATGCATTATTTTTCAGTATGTTTATGTCATTTGTATGAATAAGGGTAGTCACTCTTCCTAGGTGGCTAACACGTGCTCATTTTAGGTTTTTTGACACATTTTGGAGCAAAACCAAGCAATCATGGGCTAGAAGACAACCAAGCTTGAGGTGAGGATTCGTAGGGGGGTTGTCTATGGCATTAAATAGCCCTTCCTTGGGATATTCACCCCCAACTCCGAGATCCAAAGGCCACCAAAACTGGATCTAGAAGGCAGGCAAGTAGATTTTGGAAGGGACTGTCTAACTCACAGTTTGGACAGCCAAGTCCCATAGATTTAGGAGGCCAGCTAGGGCCCTCATGGTGTATAAATGTTAAGGCCTTAGCCTTTGTAAGGGACTTTTGAAACCAGTGCATATTTTGCACCACAGTGCTGCTAGCTTTAGCTTGTTATCTTGTAGCCATTTTGGCATAACTTTTATGACTATTTTTGATAATGAGAAGCAGTCCGATTTTATATCAACGCTGAGTTTTCTATAGGATCCATAGCTCTCAGGGTTGGGCCCAACCTGAGAGCCTAGGGCTTCCTTCTTGTACTGTTACATTTCCTTTATGCATCGTTGTTTTCCTTTTATGCATTTGAAATGTATTTCTGTTAGGCAGATTTAGTTGTGTTGATTGGATAGATCACTGTTTATTAATAGAATTGATTCAGGTGTTTACAATAGATTGGTAGGATAATAACAGAAAAATATCCAAGAAAAGGGACAACAACACTCTCGGTTTCATCTCATCCTTATTGGATCAGGGGCTGGACTTGAAGAAACAATGCTGTCACAACAAAAACACTAGTTTGCTTGACCATGCAATCCTTAATGTACTGTTTTCATTTGCAAAAATTAGTTATGGGTTTAGATATCTGAAATATTTCTTTTCATAGTTGATGTACATGGTTTTGTTTCCAAATAAAGCTGTTGTTAATTCATGTTATTGATAGTTAGACTAGATTAGCTAGGACTTTGATTATTTGCAAGACTTTGTTGATTCGGTTGAATGTACACCGTGCAGGGCATCTCTACCACTCTTTCATCCACCTAAGCTTCATCAGAGCCACCTGTTCCATCTCCTAGCTAGGTTCCTCATCTCTCATCTGTCCTTTTTCCCACGTAACCCTACCTACTTGCTCAATCATTGCCTTAGCCTTCTTTAAGCCACGTCAGCCTTCTACACCCTCTCACCACTCCATCCACCAGCCCCTGGGTCACCCCAAGCCCCTATCCTACCTCCCTATCCATTCATGCATCTTCCCTCACTCACCCATCCCCTGAAATCCACTTTTTAAACATCCTGTAGAAGTTTCTGAACATCCTGTAGAAATCTCTGAACATCCTGTAGAACCCCTACAGACTTCCTGTAGAAGCTCACAAATGAGGTTTCTTGTTACCAAACTTTGTGAAACTCTATGGAAGAATGTTGGGG
The DNA here is from genome assembly GCA_000404065.3 of Pinus taeda. Classification (NCBI taxonomy): domain Eukaryota; kingdom Viridiplantae; phylum Streptophyta; class Pinopsida; order Pinales; family Pinaceae; genus Pinus; species Pinus taeda. The sequence goes on from APFE030724211.1 coordinate 189,072, forward strand.
ACTCCTTAGACCCCCTCTGAACCTTCCCAACCTTTTCCAAGAATTCCTCCTCCTTGATCCACCCCTGCAAAGTAAAGAACACTGAAAGCATATGCATGACAAAACTGACAACTTAATCAAAAATACAAAAAGATGTTTTCTTAGGACGGAGGTAGTCTAGACATATGTATTTTACCTTCATAGAAGTAATGGCATCTCTTTCAGTAGTTTACATTCTCATCTTTGCATCAGTAGGACTAGCTGGTAGAATTAGGGTTTGCTAGGGTTTACGCTTTCCTTCAGTTTTTCAATCTCTTTTCGTAAATAGATTAGCTTTCTTTGAGGTAGCTTTCATCAATAAATTAAAAAGCTTCTTCTAAGAGCTTATAGAAGTTGGCTTAAGCTCCTAGTAGACTTGTGCCAGCTGACCAAGTGACAACTGCGACAAGAGCTAGTACTTGTGCATACAGCACCGTTGCTTCCAAGTTTGTTACGAACAACCGGGTTGATAAAAGTAAAGAAGGGAGTCCCAGGAGTTGCAGCATTATTGCTGCAATATTGGAGCCCACCATATTTTTGGCGCTGTTGCCGGGGAAGCATTAGAGTATTGGTAATTGTTGCCTTTCTTCTATTTTCTCCTACAACCTTCTGCTAAGTAGTTTATTTCATTTCCATTCTGCAATTTCATTTCCGCAAAAGTAGAGTAGACATTTCCTGCTTTCATAGATTAGCCTTTCCATTCTGCAAGCGTAGCTTAGCATTTCAATTCTGCAATTTCCAGTCTGTAAGCATAGCTTAGTATTTCAATTCCTGCAATTTCATTTGAGAAAAATGGATTAGTACTTTCCTGCTTTCATTTCAATTCCGCATTTCCATTTCAGCAAGATAGTTGCAGTTCAATCTATTTTAGTTTTGCAGGTACTAGAAGAAAAAAAAAACAAAATAAATCAAAAAGTCTTTCCATTTCATGCCTCGTAGGAACAGAGATAAAACTGGCAAATTCTTACCCAACACCACCACCACATCACTGAGTCAACCTTCTCTCTTCTCTGGTGACAGTGAGCCAGAAGAACCTATAGGTGAACCTCTTGAGATATACGAAGATCCTATAACAAAAGAAGAGTTAGAGAACACTCCATATGAAGCCATGGCTAAAAACCGAAATGGTAGAAGAGAAGATGAGAGAATAGAAGGTGCCTTTCCCATCCGAGAGACCAATGGAGACATGAAAATGAAAAACGTAAGTCCCTCTGCTCTACCTCACTTCCATGGACTGGCTACTGAAGACCCTGATACCTTCCTGTTTGAGTTTGCTGTCCTTTGTCGAACTTATGACTATGTTGAGGATGAGCAAAAGTTGAAACTCTTTCCCTCTACCCTCAAGGACGTGACATTATGCTGGTTCATGGGGTTACCTGGAAACAGTATCACCACTTGGGCTCAGATGCAGCAAGCTTTCAATGCCAAATACCGGGACTACTGTAGATCGAAGGAAACTAAGGGAGAAATATTTCGGATGACTATGGGAAGTGATGAATCTTTAGAAGACTACGAGGAAAGGTTCCAACTCAATTATAAAAGGGACAGGTGCACACTTGACCTGGAATCTCTGAAGCTGGTTCTGCTCTAAGGAGTCTCTGAAGACCTTCTGGACACCCTAAACATGCTGGTTGGAGGAGACATCTACCAACTACCTTATGAGGACATAAAGGCAGTGTTTAGAAACCATTCTAGAGCGGCTTAGAAGAGAGGTAGGGGGAATCATCTTTCAGCTAGTACCTCTTTCTCCAAGCATGAGTTTGCTAACCAGATGGAAGACCTCAAGAGTGAGATGAGACAGACTATTGCCATGCAACTTGATACCTTCCGAATTCAGCAAAAGAAAGAAGAAGATGAGAGGGCTTTTGCCATTTTTTGTCGTAGATGCACGAGGAAGAATCCCAAGAATGAGTGCCCATTGCACTCAGTAGAGGTATGTTTTGTTTGTGAGGAAGAACACCCAACCAACCAATGCCCTACCTTGCCCGGATTTAAAGCCATGTACCTAGGGATTAAGGTGGCTACTGAACCTCTCTACTTCCTCAACCAAAGGAGGCCACATGGACCCAGACCTTACCAGCAGGGGATGCAAGGGGCCTTCTTGGGGCCCCCCTGCTCATCCTTCCTGGTCTGCACCTCCTCCGTGGTCGTATCCATCTCCATACCATACTCAACCTCCTTCTCATTCATTTCACTCTCATGCCCAGCCACAACCTCAGTGGAATGCACTTCAACCGGGGTGGAGGCCCCAATACAACACTCCTCTTGCCATTTTGGCTCCACCACCGGATCAACCACAACAATTACCTCCTACTCCTCCAAGACAACCCCAGATGCCTCCTCAACCGAACCCGAACCCCAACAATGGACAGGCCCAACAGGTATGTACTGGGGAAACAACATGCCCTACCTATGTTGTGGAGATCCATGAGATCAACCTGCGATCTGGGAAGGTCCTTCCAGAGCGCCAACCTCCTCCCCTAGAGGAGGATGAAGAGAAATAGGAAAGTGAACCCCAAGCCATTCCATCCTTTCCTGAGCGACTCATAGTAACCACACAACCCAACCCAGAAGAGAATGAGCTTCTAGGAGAACTCAAGCAGTTGTGTCTGAAAATACCACTTATCCAGGCCATTAAAGATGTATCGATATACAACAAATTGATTGAGGAGAAGTGTTTCAGGCACCCAGGCAGGAGAAAGAGAGATGCCTCAACCATCAATGTCATAGGACAATTGGCCGATCTCATGTTGGGGCAAGTAATCTGTCCAAAGTATTTGGACCCTGGGAGCCCTGTAGTTGATGTCCACATCAATGGCACCATCATACCCCACACCTTGATTGATCTAGGGGCTGC
>APFE030724211.1:195098-223648 GCA_000404065.3 Pinus taeda
CACCACTTGGAAGACCACAACTAGTTTCACACCTTATGAGCTGGTCTATGGGAAGAGAGCTTTGCTGTCAATCGAGTTTGAGTACAACACATTGAGGCTGACAGCTCAGCTGGACCTAATCCCAGCCATGCTCAACAAGAAAGGTTATTGCATCTGAATGGGTTAGATGAACACCGAATGCAGGCCCTTCTCCACTCAGAAGTGGTTCAAATTTAGAGGAAGATATGGCATGATCGGCACCTCAATGACAAACAATTCCAGCCGGGAGATTGGACGCTGCTGTATGATTCCAGACATAAGGATTTCAAAGGGAAGCTAAGGACAAGATGGCTAGGACCATATGTAGTGGAAAAGTGTAATGACAATGGTTCTGTCCTTATCCAGACTATTGATGAAGAATCCATCCCCATGCTCGTCAATGGGCATCGACTAAATATCTACAGGAAACCTCTTTCGAGGCAAGAGTTCATCAAAACTGTGGAAAAATCAATGCTGGTCATAGAGAAGGGTTCTGCCTCTATTTTGGGCACACCTTGAGCATCATTACATAAAAAAAAAAAGAAAAAAAAATAAAGAGAAAAGAATGCAATAAAAAAGATCCTTGGGTGAAAACCTTTCTGAGGCACCCAAGGCAGATGGTAGGGGTGAAAACCTCATTGAGGCACCCCTGCTGTCTCGAAAAAAAAAAGAAAAAAAAAGAAAAAAGAAAGAAAAAGAAAAAAGAAGAAGGAAGAAACAAAGAAAAACAAGTTTAATCTCTGGAAATTGTTGCAGGTTGCAGGAACACAGTGCAAAAAGGAGGCCTCTCAACTCAAGGACAAGGGTCCCTACCAAGCTACTAGGCAACCTCAAATACACTCCCTCCATGAACACTCATTTTTTCCAAGGTCCAGACACAATTTGGTCATGGTTTAACCTTCTACAGAAAGCTACAGGATTTTCTACAGGAAGTTTTGTATTTCTACAGGAAACATCCTGTAGAGCCTTTGGGCGGGCCAGAATTGATTATGGAGAAGGATTTGAAGTTTGAAGTCTGTTGAGGAGGCATGTAACCATTCTTTTCTTCCATCCCCCACTTGTTTCACCTCCTTTCACCACCATTGCCACCATCTGGTCGAATATACCTGCACAGTCATACCAGAACCCTATTTTTTCAGATAATAACTTGTTTTTTTCAATTCAAAAATAAAGCATTTAGGGGTTCGCACACTTTACTTGTCAAGGCGACCTCAAGACCCTTCACTTGTGAATGCGACTCCGTTGATTTCAGCATGTGCCCCACGAGGATAAACGGCTACAGGATGTCCTACAGGAATCCTATAGCAGCTGATCTAGCTGGAGCACATACCATGAAGACACCAACAACTCACGAAACCAGTGCATGCAGCATTCACCACCAGGAAATCGGGTCTCAAGGTCTCGTAGCCAGCAGCAGCCAATGAAGAGGAGCTCCAGCACCTATGCACGACGCATCAGCAAGCAGATCCAGCATTCCTTGTCCCAAAACCTGAAAAAACCACGTCCACAGCTGCACAGGTAAGTGCCTAACCTTATTTCGTCAAATTACATAAGCTATACTCTAAATGTGCATGACTGTGAGAATGGATGGATTGAACAAGTCTGGTAGCCATTCAACTGGCCACCATAGCCAGTTAGGAGGCCTCATAGGATCCAAATGGGCTTGGTTATGTCAAAAAGACGAGTAATTGACACGTAGGAAGTGTCCAGTCGGGGAGAAGCGACAGTATGACAGGAATGGAGGCGGTGAGTGCAAAGGAAAGAATTCGGCGGTGAGGGACACGCCAGGGAATGATAGCTATGACGTCGGCCAACAGATTGGCAGGGACAGCTCACCTCATGCCATGAATTCCGCAACATTTCAACATTGGCCGGTCGAATAACTTATGATACACTGCAGTCATTTACACTCACAACCGTTTTGCAACCAAGTACGCGTCCTCCTCCTCTGCAAGTTGTTAACCCGAGTTCTCGGTCTGTTCCAATGTCCTGCTACCACTCAGACTCATCCTGAACCACCGTAACATCCTCCAGAAGTTGGAAACGATTTCTACAGGAAGTTGCGCTACAGGAAACCCAGCATACGAAGCAGCTTGGACTGTTCATGTCGAGGGTGGCAATTTTCAGTGAGGTAGGCCTGAACATAACTTTCCCATGCAAATAATTCCAAAGGTGGTGAATTCAACATATTGAGGGGGTAGGAAAATGTGAAGGCAAGTCTGCCTGTGAATTCAAAAGCTGTTTTCTTATCGCTGCTTGAAATTGTCTTCGTGGTCTGCATGCGATATTTTCTCAACGAGTCTTGAATTAAAATCCCTCTTGTAGAAAAATTGAGACACTGTCAAGGCACTGGTAAAAAAAATTGTAAATTTTATATGACTGTGTGTATAATGGAGACGTAGCTGTGCACTCTATGTAGAAAAATCCCGAAGTCCTCCTTCTGTACACGAGCAGGCAAGTTCAACATAGGGTAATTGATACAAAGATACCTTTTTTTTAACGCTCTGAGAAGGAAATACACCCATAACTCCCTGTCTGCTTAAAGCGCAAATAAACACAGAGTTTTTTACCATGCTAGGAGGGTTCATTAGAAAAGAACCTTTGGACTCTAAGAAATTACGAGAAACCCCTAAGGTTGTGGACTTGTTTTCCCATGCACACTGGATGTCCTTCTGTGACAAGCTTCAAGGCCACGATGATGAAATTACAGAAGAATTCCTAAGGTCCTTGAAGCCGAAGTCAAAGACATTGGCCGTTTTCAACTTCAGAGGATTGACCCTCAAACTCACCCCATAGCTCATTAGCAGAGTAACTGATCTACCGATGGGGGTACCCTGGAATAAGAGGAGCGAAATTGGGTCAGAAAGCTAAAAAAGAGTTCTTCTTACCAGAGGAACAATTTTCAGAGGACAAGAATGGAGTTCGAAGAACTAGCCTACAACTGTTCTAGAGTGAAGTCAGCCTCCAAATTATGAAGTATATTATGTGTGAGGGGCAATTTAGCATCATGTATGGCTATCATTTCCGGTTTCTCACGGAACTCAGGCACCAAATGGACCTACCCTTAGAACAAAAAATTGAGCATTCCTTACTTCCTCCTGTAGTCCATAATTGAGTGTGCCACCAAACTGAGAGAGGGGACACCAGACCAGCTAGCCCATCATGGGCTTATCAACCTCATCGTGGAAGATGCACTCCACACTTACACTATCCCTCTCTCCTGCGAAATTTTTCAGAATATGTCTAAGGATGATGAAATCTGAGTTTTGGCCGAGGAGCTCACTTCCTCTAGTAGCGAGGAGAAGGAGCATACTCAGGCAGAGAAGAAAGCTAAAGGAAAAGAAACCCCAGGTAAAACACCCAAGAAAGAATAGAAAGGAACACAAGAAAAAGGCCAAGCTTCCAAAACAGGGGATGGTAAAATTGCACCAACACCCAGGGAGAAAAGACTACAGAGCAGGGTAGAAAGGACTGAGAAAGTCCAAGTCAGTAAGGGCACCCCTAAGGCAACCTTAGCCAAGCTAAAGGAAAAAATCCCCTCAGCCAAGCAGGCTAAAACAGTGCCATCTGCTTCTACAGGAAACCAGAAGGCTATTTCTACAGGAAGTTTAAAAACGACTTCTACAGGAAGCCAGAAAACAACCACTATAGGACTTTCTACAGGAAGTCCGAAAGAAGGACAACAGAAGGAGAAATCGGCCGAAGTTCTAGCTAGGGAGGCAGCAACTGTGCTAGCTGTGCTGGCCACCCTACGTACCTCTCCCAAGCCAAAAGAAAAATGAAAGAGGGAGACTCCCCTGTATTTTAAAGCAAGAAGGAGTGTGAGGATTAAGACTGGCAGACCCTAGCCTCCATCAAAAGAGCCAATCACAATTGTGGATACCCCTACCACACCAAAGGATAGGTCCCCCTCCAAGGCATCCATTACTTATGAGCGGGGGAGCCCAGAAACATCCTCATGGAGGGAAAGGATGGAGAAATTGAATTCAGAAGCCTCTCTACAGGATGCTGAGGTCGTTCTATAGGAAACTTTGGCTAGGCTGAAAGAAACTGAGCAGATGGAGGAAAGAGCAGCCAAGTCACCACAGGAGGAGGAGAAGACCGATGTCATCATGGAACCAAGCCCCCAGCCCAGCCTGGGCTCTTATTATAACTTTTTGGAGGCCGGAAAAATTATTCCTCAAAAATTCACAGTGCCACTGTTTCTAGCACTATAGGAAGAAAGAGTACGAAACCACACTTCGATGAGGATCGCTAAATCCAAGGGGGTAGTAGATATAGGGCCTCTAGAGGAAAGGCTCAAGGAAACACAAAGGGAGTTGGCAAGAGTGGCATGTGGAAAGCTTCCAACATGCCAAGTTAAGAGAAGAGAATGAGCTGCTTAGACAATAGCTACAGCTACAGGGATAGAGAAAAGAAGAGGACACAGCAGCCAAGGACACCTTAGCAGAACCTCAAGAAAAAGAAGGGATGCAAGCTGATCTTGAGGAACTAAACCGGCAGCTACAGGAAAGGGAATTGCAGGAAGGCATAGAGATACAATCTCTAAAATAGCAGATGCAAGAAAAGGAGGCACAACTGGCCTGCATGGTCAGTTGGGCAATGGAAGCTCTGCAATGTAGGCAGCCGACCAAATCCTATGGCCTATACCTAAGGGATCAATGGATGCAATTTCAAATCAACACATTGGCACATAGGGGTATCTCCCAAATCCAAATCCCCCAGTAGTTCATGGATTTATGTAACAGCAGTTCATCGGAAGATAAGGCTAAGATTTCAGAGTTTTACCTTCATAATTTGGCCCTTCCAAACATCACCTCGTGGGACCCCAACACAGTAGTAGGGGACATGCAGCTGATGGCAATGGCCTCAAGGTTAAACCATGAAGAAAAGAGAGCAGCCGAGGTCAGGAATGTCATGGACCGAGAACTACATGAACCGTTGCTGATTAGAGCAGAGCCAGGGGACCCCACAACATTGATATCCGCTCACCAGCACCTAGCAACCAACTCTCAGGCTTTATTAGAGTACATGGATCGGCAGGCTCAGGCCATAGAACACTTCGAGGATATGGAGCGATTACTAGGGGAAAATTGTGTTCATGCTTGCACCTGTAGGTGGAACACATTGTCCCGCAGCCTCAAAATCAAGGAATATCACACTCCAACTCGAATGAGGGAGGCCTTGGCATGAGTGCCTCTCTACAAGAAGTCTATGTTGAACCTCTAGGCCAGTTGGATAGGCCTCAAGCTAAGTCCACCTTTGCTTTTGGGATTGTTAGAAGGAGGCACAAAAGAGGAAGAGCATAAGCAGTGGGAAGAGGTGGAAAGGAAGGCCGGATTCCATGACAGTGAGGAGGATACTACTTCGGAAGCCTGGGATGTGAGGGTGGAAATTAAAGCAATGAAAGATGAAGAGCTGGACTAGTTGCTCAGAGGATGAGCATCCCTTTTAGTAGGGGGGTGATGATGAGCCCCAAATTTGGTAACTTGTTGGGCTCATTTGGCCTAATTATCCTTGTTCAGTCCTTGTTCAATCCTTCATTTTTCATAGCTTATGCATTATTTTTCAGTATGTTTATGTCATTTGTACAAATAAGGGTAGTCACTCTTCCTAGGTGGCTAACACGTGCTCATTTCAGGTTTTTTGACACATGTTGGAGCAAAACCGAGCAATCATGGGCTAGAAGACAGTCAAGCTTGAGGTGAGGATTCGTAGGGGGGTTGTCTATGGCATTAAATAGCCCTTCCTTGGGATCTTCACCCCCAACTCCAAGCTGTAAAGGCCACCAAAACCGGATCTAGAAGGCAGCCAAGCAGATTTTGGAAGGGACTGTCTAACTCACAGTTTGGACAGCCAAGTCCCATAGATTTAGGAGGCCAGCTAGGGCCCTCGTGGTGTATAAATGTTAAGGCCTCAGCCTTCGTAAGGGACTTTTGAAACCAGTGCATATTTTGCACCACAGTGCTGCTAGCTTTAGCTTGTTATCTTGTAGCCATTTTGGCATAACTTTTATGACTATTTTTTGATAATGAGAAGCAGTCCGATTTTATATCAACTCTGGGTTTTCTATAGGAGCCATAGTTCTTAGGGTTGGGCCCAACCTGAGAGCCTAGGGCTTCCTTCTTGTACTGTTACTTTTCCTTTATGCATCGTTGTTTTCCTTTTATGCATTTGAAACGTATTTATGTTAGGCAGATTTAGTTGTGTTGATTAGATAGATCACTGTTTATAAATAGAATTGCTTCAGGTGTTTACAATAGATTGGTAGGATAGTAATAGAAAATTCTCCAAGAAAAGGGAAAACAACACTCTCAGTTTCACCTCATCCTTATTGGATCAGGGGCTGGAATTGAAGAAACAGTGTTGTCCCAACAAAAACACTAGTTTGCTTGACCATGCAATCCTTAGTTTACTGTTTTCATTTGCAGAAATTAGTTATGGGTTTAGATCTCTAAAATATTTCTTTGCATAGTTGATGTACATGGTTTTATTTCCAAATAAAGCTGTTGTTCATTCATGTTATTGATAGTTAGACTAGATTAGCTAGGACTTTGATTATTTGCAAGACTTTGTTGATTTGGTTGAATGTACACTGTGCAGGGCATCTCTACCACTCTTTCATCTAACTAAGCTTCATCAGAGCCACTTGTTCCATCTCCTATATAGGTTCCTCATCTCTCATATGTCCTTTTCCCCACGTAACCCTACTTACTTGCTCAATCATTGCCTTAGCCTTCTTTAAGCCAAGTCAGCCTTCTACACCCTCTCACCACTCCATCCACCAGTCCCTGGGTCACCCCAGGCCCCTATCCTACCTCCCTATTCATTCATGCATCTTCCCTCACTCACCCATCCTCTAAAATCCACTTTTTAAACATCCTGTAGAAGTTTCTGAACATCCTGTAGAAGTCTCTGAACATCGTGTAGAACCCTTGTAGACTTCCTGTAGAAGCTCACAAATGAGGTTTCTTGTTAGCCAAACTTTGTGAAACTCTCTGGAAGGGTTTTAGGGACTCCTTAGACCCTGTCTAAACCTTCCCAACCTTTTCCAAGCATTCCTCCTCCTTGATCCACCCCTGCATAGTAAAGAACAGTGAAAGCATATGCATGATGAACTGCCAACTTAATAAAAAATACAAAAAGATGTTTTCTTAGGATGGAGGTAGTCTATACACATGTATTTTACCTTCATAGAAGTAATGGCATCTCTTTCAGTAGTTTGCATTCTCATCTTTGCATCAGTAGGACTAGCTGGTAGAATTAGGTTTTGCTAGGGTTTGCACTTTCCTTCAGTTTTTCAATCTCTTTTCACAAATAGATTAGCTTTCTTTGAGTTAGCTTTCATCCATCAATTAAAAAACTTCTTATAAGAGCTCATAGAAGTTGGCTTAAGCTCCTAGTGGACTTGTGCCAGCTGACCAAGTGACAGCTGCAACAAGAGCTAGTACTTGTGCATACAGCACCGTCGCTTCCAAGTTTGTTACGAACAACTGGGTTGATAAAAGTAAATAAGGGAGTCCCAGGAGTTGCAGCATTATTGCTGCAATACTGGCGCCCACCAAGAATCTCATGGATAGCCCCAAAAATGGATGTTTTAACACTTCTTCCCTTTAGTTCCTAACCAAATCAAACACACTATTCTCCCTCCACAAACATAAACTAGAAAGCTACAAGCAATGATATCTTGTTGGTTATTCAAGCTCCAAAAAGACTAAGACTAGTTTAGCTTGGAAAAGGAGTTTATATAGCTTGGATGGAGGGGAGATGGTTCCTATTATCATGGGAGAGGCCTTATCTCTTAGGTTTGTTCCATATTAATAAGGGAAAGATGCCCAAAATGACTCCTTTGGCTCCATCCAACCCAACCATTTACCAAACTTTCGTTACAAAGCTTCTAGAACTGGAAGTGTTGACTCCATATTCAAAAAACTTGAAAAAAAAGGATTAGCACGACTGATAAAAGGCTCATTTGTGCTATACGATGTTAGACCAAGCTTCAGACTCTATAAATTGGCATGAGAAGGAAATGGGTCATTAGCAGCAGTGTTGGGAACGGGTCCCCTGGGGGTCAATTTTAGGGTTAAAAACCAAAGTATTTGGGCAGAAGACTCGAATTTTGTATAAAAAAATGTAAAGTATCCACATTTTGTGGTCGTGGAGCACAAAGATATCTAAAGTCAAAAAGGGTTTTCTGCCCTTAGTCTAGATAGGTTGTGTTGGTTTTGGAGATACCCCCTTAGTCCATGGACCATGCGACTGTATAAAAAGGAGGTCTTAGAGGAGTCTAAGAGAGGTCAGCTGGGGAAGTAGAAGTACTTGATGAGGCTATACAGAGCTAAGAGTGAGAGTTTTAATGTGGGAAGAGGCTCTGTAGCTGAGTGCACATAGGCCTAGGGTAGATTTCTGCAGCTGAGTGTGTGGACCCCTGCCGCTGTGTGTGCAGGGTAGATAGAGTCTCTATTGAGAATCTAAATCATGAATAAAGAGAAGTATTCTAAAATTACAATGTACTTTCCATCTATATGCGCGTTATTCTACTTTTGTTATGAATGATGCATTTATGTTATGTTGAATAGTGGGGTTATGAATTAATGCTATATTGATGGACAAATCTATGTGTTTCACTCTGTCATATGAACACAAGTAAGAATATATGTTCTTCGAAGATAACCATAATGCATGTTAAAGTTAAACAATTCTTAAGCTAATCGGGGTATAAACAGAAGTAAGGATAATTACAGAGGTGCATAAGCACCTGATCTATCTATTTAGGGTATGCGAAGGATGATCGAAGAGTTCTGCGGAGGCTTCAAGGACGAATAAGAGAAGTACATTGATAAGCCCTAAATGGCTTATCAACCTATGTGAAGGTAAAGCGAAGGTCTGAAAACCGACATCACAACCAGCTGACGCTGCGAAAACTTGGTTCTCGCATCCCCCCATACTACTTCAGGTGATACTTTAGTCTGCATTCTGCGGATTGATGCCGAAAAGGCTAGTAGTGTAGGGATTTTCTTGGTTTCTTAATGTTGAACCTAGGTTACGGCCCATCAAGCCAACAAATGGTTCCATTGCAGGGACCCAGATTTTCATAACGAGATTTGTGATGTCATATGATTGGAATCCAACTAAGAAAGAAATCAAAAATTGGTTGGATAGAAAGATCCATGAATTCGCGGGACAAGAGAATAAGAATCCACAATTGATGAAATAACAGTGTTTGGATAGATATCTGTAGACAAAAATACACAAAATCTGCTTATGTTCCTTCCTGATTGAGTTATATGAGTGGATTGCAAAGTTGGCAGACGACCAAGGAAGGTGGAGGCTTGTCAATCAGATTGTTTGGACACCAGAGTTAGTGCAAATATTGGAAGCCTTTGAAGATAAGATCTTGTGCATTGGTGCAACCGCATCATAGGAGGATTTGTGACAGAGTTTGCGGTTGACAATTCTGTTAGTTGCAACAAAGAAGAGAGTTGCTTCTTCAAAGGACCATGAGGTGAGTATTTGAAATCACTAAATACTTGGATTAATATGCTCTTGTGTGAAAAGAAAGTCATGTAGTTACCTTGATGTTTAGAGCTACGCGAAGTGGAAGGTCTTTTAGTGATGGGGAAAGGTCCTGAGTATAGCCCACTGATTGAACCTCATTTGAGTAACGATGAAGGAGTAGTGCAGTCTTCTCCACTAAGAACTATTCAGCTGATAAGACAAGGGTTCCCATGAATACTTACACCGCCTCCATCCTCGTCCCATCCACCCACACCACCTCCATCCTCACCTTCACCACTCACCCCATCACCCACACCACCGCCACCTCAACCACTGTTCAACATGGAAAACTATGTAAAGCTACTTGTATTCAAAGGAGTAGGGAATGAAGACTCGAACTAGTTTTGGTTTATTGTGAAGGTTGTGTGGGAAGCTTAGGGTATCATGGATGACCAAATGAAGAAAGCCATGTTGGTTAGTGCTTTGCAAGACTGCACACTAATGTGGTACATTAAGTACAATACTGATAACCCAACGTCTGCATTGGCAGATATCCATGCTGCACTGAATAGAGAATTCAATAAACCTAAGTCTCAAGCATAATAAATTGTGGGATACAAGGAGATCATGATGAAGCCTGGGGAGATGCCCTAAGATTTGGATCAATGATTAAAGTGTAGGATCCGTGAAGTCAACGTGAACCTAATTGATGGGTAGCACCATGAATGGCTCGTGGCCTCACTCCTACCCCACCCAAGGGATGCACTATTGCAACAAAAGATTTGGGCCCAGGGAAAAGCTTTGGAAATCGCGATGAGACTACATGAGACACCAATGCAGGATTCTAATGTAGTGGTTCAATAGATTCACATAGAGTTGTAGAACCTTTGCCTCAAAATGAAAAGTTCGAAGAAAGGCAGAACAAATCAACAAGAGGCACACGAAGAAGTTTGGTGCCTAAAATGAAAAGGTCAGGGGCATGACAAGGATCACTTTCTATTCTTTGTGAACTACGCTGTAGCAGGGAGACCAATGCCTCTAAGGCCGGAAGCTGCGGCAGGGCCAAGTGTAGGGCCCACGTTATGGTGTGCAGTATGCCAAGTAGTTGGGAAACATGCGACCGACAACTACCATTTGCTGCAAAAATTTGTAGAAGCACCACAATAGCTCTTCTGCAATTTCTATCAATTAGTAGGTCATGATGAATGCAATTATCATAGATAAAATTTAATGATGGGAAGGACACCTTCATATAGGGTGCAGGAAAAAATGTGGCCTTCGGACCAAGGCATTGCAAGAATGTGAGGTGAGTATCAGGGGCGTGACCGAGGCCGAGGTGGAGGGGGGCTTGGCAAAGGTTGAGGGCAGCTTATTTTTTACAATTATGGAGGAATAGGACACTACATGAGAGACTGTCCAAATCTGACATGGATGTCATGTCGTTATTGTACTCAGTTTAACCATGCGACTAAGGATTGCTCTATATTGTTGACTAAGATTTGCGAAAAGGGGGCGTAGCCAATGCAGAACCTCCAGATTATGAGGGATGAGCCTCATGAGGAAGACCCTAAGGTAAAAATTATGCTGTGGAGTGGAACAATGACTGGGGAGGATAAAGGGAAGCAACTTGCAGAAGGTGAATGGGTCTGTAGAGCACCAGAAAAGCAGACTGGGTTTGATTTGGAGCACACAAAAGAGACATTTATGGAAGCAAAGAAAAGCTTTGCTGAGGCCTCTACCTCAGGAAGTTAGGAGAAACCAATTGAAGAAATGGACCCATCCATGATTCTCACATTCTTGGAGACCTGCATGAAACTGCTCCACGATAGTAAGGTCGTGAAAGGCCTGCATGAACTGATCAATCGATGTACTAGAAAGGACGATGCTACTGGTGAACCATGCATAGTCAGAAAGCTTGGCAAACATAAGGAGAGAATTGAACATGAGATGAGACTCACTCCATAGATAGGGGAATAAGAAATGGACCAAGTTATCTTGGATCTGGGGTCTGTAGTGAATGTTTTGCGAAAACAAACATCGGAAAGAATGGGGAAACCTGTGCTTTTGTTGTCTCCGATCTAGTTAAGGATGGAGAATCAACAGAAAATCATCCCAATGGGAAGGCTGCAGGAGGTAACCATTGGCATCGAAGGCGCGAGCTCACTGGCATATTTTGAAGTAATAGAGATTATGGATGATAGAGATCCCTACCCTATGCTCCTTGGAATTGAATGGGCCACTAACATGAATCTGATAATCAACCTTAAGAAGTGAAATATGATATTTGAAAATAAATCACTCCAGATAGTGGTGCCATTAGATCCTGTAGAAGGACCGTGCTATACAGAACCAGTCCGCAATTATGAAAGTGGTGACGGGCTGGACCATATTTACAAGGTAATGGTGCGAGACTAGGATTGGTTAAGTCTGATAGCAGATGGACATATTGCATGGTATCACAAGATCTCTAGCATATCATATTTGGATGAAGAACTAGAGCATCGACAAAACTGACTGAATGAAGTATCTACACTGCATTGTAATATGATGACCAAGTCATTGCACTCTATATCATCATAGATAAATAATCTGCCCCACTATGATGGGCTAAGTGATGTTGATCGCTTTCTAGATGCATTTGAAAGAGAAGTGTAGGAGAAGCATCGCTTCTAGGCCTTGCATTGGGCACTATGTGCTACGCCCACAAGATGGTGGGGTACACACAAGGATAATTTCGGTGATTGGTGTAACTATAGGATGATGATGAGAATATATTTTGGGTAGCTGAAATTACAAGTGACAAACAAGTATGATGGAAGGGATGATCAACGTGATCACCTAGCCAAATGGACTAAGGCTTATGGAGCGAAGCCCTAGCCTGAATGGGTGCATCTTCTTTGGCATACTCTGGAGGTCATACCAATGAATTGGTACTTGGAAACAAATCTCCTCCATGGAACTGAAGAATGGGACATCTTGCAGCAAGAGTTTATAATGACGTTCATCTTTGAGTATGGGTTTGATTGTATTGATGCGGCACTACAAGAGGTTAAAGAAACTATATTTAGGATATCGTAGGATCCTTTGGACATAATTCAACCTGATTGGACTACCCAACTGAGCCACACGCTTGAATGCTATATTGTGATCATTGAAGAAGAAGATGAGGATCCTAGAAATATTAATATTCTAGAAACAAAGGATCACCGCAAGGTTGAAGGACGCCAGAGAGATGATCCAAACATAATCGCGCCATTAAAAAATAGATAGGTCAAAATTGGCACAAAGGCGGAGTAGAAATTTGCAAATATTGGGGACTATTGGGACGATGCAACAATAGATAAGGTCATTGAGCTCCTTTGTGAATATCAAGATTTGTTCCCCACCAAGTTTTTTGATTTGGAGAGAATAATAGGAGACTTGGGTGTCATGAAGGTCACCCTAAAACTGGATGTGAAACCTGTGAAACAAGGACCTTACCACCTTAATTTGAAGTATAAGGAAAGAGTCTGCACCGAGTTAGATAATATTGTTGCAGCAGGTATTATTGAGCTAATAGAAGAATCTGATTGGGTAAGCCCAATACTAGCTCAGGAAAAGAAACCGAAAGAAGAAATAAGGATATGCATGGATCTCTAGAAATTGAATGACGCTTGTGTGCATGATCCTTTCCCGACTCTGTTCACTGATGAGGTCCTGGAACATGTAGGTAGCCAAGAAGCATAATCCTTCACCGATGTGTTATCTGGGTACCATCAGATCAAAATCGTGCCTGAGGATAGAATCAACATGACCTTCATGACTGAATGGGGATGTTTCCAGTACACCGTAATGCCTTTTGGGTTGAAGAATGCACCAAATTTTTTTTGCACATAGTCATTGTAGCATTCAAATACTTCATTCATAAATTTTTGGAGGTATACTTTGATGATTGGACAATGTTTTGATTGTTCAAGAGCCATGTGGCAAGTCTGCGCATGAGGCTAGATACATGTCAGAGATACCAGATTGCACTTAATTTGAAGAAGTGTCTTTTTTGTGTCCCTTTTTGGATCTTCCTAGGTCATGTGGTATGTAGAAAAGGATTGATGGTATACCTCACGATTATCGTGGTGATAATCAACTTGGAGGCACCGAGGAATGTGAAACAACTGCACACAACTCTATGGCATGACAAATAGTATAGGAATTTCATCAGGAGCTATGCCCAAATCACCCCAACTATGGAGAAATTGTTGAAAAGGGATGCTACGTTTTGTTGGAATGATGGATGTCAATAGAGCTTGGACACGCTGAGTGGGAAAATGGTTACCGCACTGATCCTAGTCTTCCTGGACTAGAAGAAGGAATTTCATGTGCACATGGATGCATCATGTATTGCGTTGGGGGTTGTGCTGACATAGGCCGGTGAGGGCGAACTGGATCACCCTTTATCATTCGCAAGTAGGAAACGGTCTAAAGTAGAGAAAAATTATTCCACAACAGAGTGCGAAGGATTAGCTTTAGTGTATGCACTCCAGAAGTTTAGGCAATATTTGTTGGGCAACCACTTTAAGATGTATACGGATCATTCCACATTGAAGTACCTGGTCAAAAAGCTTTTATTGGGGGGGAAAATATGTAGGTGGCTGATGTTGTTCCAAGAGTACAACTTTGAAGTTATTGTGAAGGCAGGATGACTAAACGTGGGACCTGATCATCTATTGCACCTTGAAAGGGGAGAAGAACCTACTAATATGGAGGAAGGGTTGCCTGACATGTAGCTCTTTGCGGTACACATCAGAAATAGTAACTTTGAAGATATCATCCACTTCCTAATGACAGGATCAGATCTAGAAGGTTATACAAGTCAATAAAAGAAGGAATTGGTAGTGCACATGGTACACATTTCTATCATTACAGGGCAATTGTACAAAATAGGGTCAAACAAAAGATTGTGATGTTATGTGCTTGACTTTGAATGAAGCAAAAATCCTCCTTGAGGCTAACGGAGGAGCTATAGGAGGACATTATGCATGGAAAGCAACAATGCAGAAGGTTCTACGTGCTGGTTGTGGTGGCCAACCTTGAATAAGGATTCAAAAGCATATTGTAGGGCATGTGATGCATGTCAAAGGACTTGCACATCATTGTGGAGGGATGAACTACCTCTGATGCCGCAGGTGACATTACAACCATTCGAGAAATGGGCAATTGACTTTGTGGGTCCAATTCAACCTCAAGGAAACAAGACAAGTATGTGATACATCATCACCATGACTAAGTACTTGACTAGGTCGGTGGAGGCACAACCTGTGAAGGACTGTATAGGCACGATAGCAGCAAATTTGATTTTTGAATATGTGTTGACAATATTTGACTATCCAAAGATCTTGATGAGCAATAATGATACACACTTTCTTAGCGAAACAATCAGTGTGTTGACAGAAGAATTTCAGGTGTATCATCATAAAAGTACACCTTATCATCTACAGGCTAATGGGATGGTGGAAGCATTCAATAAGATACTAGAGAGCGCACCGATGAAGGTCTGCAATTCTCATAGAAATGAGTGTTATGTGCACATACCCGCAGTGCTATGGGCCTACAAAACGACTTGCAAGAAGTTGACTGGGCAAATGCCTTTCAAACTTGTGTATGCCTTAGAAGCTATGATACCAATGGAATATATCGTACCTAGTTTGTGCATATCGGCACTCATAGGAATGGAAGACTATGGAGCCCTGGAAGAGAGGCTCACATAGCTATTAGAGCTTGAGGAGGACTGATTTCTAGCTAGATTTCATCAACAATTTCTAAAGGAGTGCGAAAATGCATGGCACGATCGACACATCAAACTCTGCACCTTCAAGGTATTTGGTCTTGTTATATGATAATAAATTTGATAAATTTCTAGGGAAATTTAGGATGCACTAGCTAGGGCCATATGTCATCAAGGAGATTACTGATGGTGGAGCAGTTCAGTTGGTGAAATTGAATGGAGAACCCTTTCTAAGGAAGGTGAATGGTATCCAATTGAAGCGATACACCGATGATCTTGCTCAGTGACTATATGAGGGTAGCACAGTCTTAGTGCTTCGGGCAGCTGAAAGGAAGCGCGGGGCTATAAACTACACTACTTGGATCAAAGAGATGCGTGATCGAGGAACTGTGCGGAACAAAGATATGATATAGAGTCTACAGAAGTGCATCGGGAGCTGTGCTACTAAAGGAAAAACCATGCAAGATTTCCAGAAATTGACCGTTAAAGTCACCGTTCATGATTTGACGATGGAAAAAAAAACAAAGGGAGCGAGGGAGCAAAAATTAAGTTAGAATTTATGGAATAGATATTTGAAAATATGTTGCCAATCTAGCATTAATGAACCAATTTTGGGGGGAATGGTCATATTTGAATTTGAAAGTGCTTATAAGTTATAGGTGGCTGCCTAGTGAAAAACACTTGGCATTTTGAGAATTGAGTTGTTGAGCTCTCAGGCACACATGAACTATGAAACCTATGAAGTTTTGCTATCAAGTTCCACATTTGGGACATTGCCACAGTCAACACAAGAGTTGTTGCATAGAATCATGTTGATGCCCACAAAAGCTATGAGAGATGAAGTAGTGACAACTAAGGGAGTTGTTCCAGAGGTGGCTATGGCAGTAGAGGGAGCTGCCACAGAAGTTGCGCTTGTGGAAGTACTGGAAGAAGTGCCTAAATCCCCCAAGACACCTTGGCCAAGGCCTACGTTGACCCAGGAGGGGCCAAAACCAAAGAAGGAAAAGCAAAAAATGCCATTGTTGGTGCGTGCATCACTTAGGAGGCACCCACAGTCGGGAAAACCCACCGCGCAAGAAAAGGCCAAAATTATTGACCTAGAGTTGGAAGAATAGGTCGAAGAAATCCCCATGGATGATGAGGATATTGCAGTGGAAATAAGGTCGATGAAATTAAGGAGTCAGATGCTATATCTAAGCTGCCAAAATACAATCCTCTGTGTAGGGGCAAGATGAACATGCCCAAAGATATTGATGAGAGTAAAGTATCCCTGCACACACCCCTCCTATCAGACCAAATCATCTTTGACGGATCGTGCTTGGGGCGTGTCCCCCTTTTGAGGTTGGAGCACTGGGACTTAGTAGACATGGAGCACTTCCTTCATTTAGTGATAGACCAACTTATGCACTAGGTCTTCCACAAAAATACTGGACTGACAGCGTTGGACTCAAGGAAGTGGCTGAAAGGTGTGGACAAGGCAGGCCTGCTAAACCTGTTATGGGTGCCAAACTACAACTATGCACCTCTCGCACTGGTAGTGATCAAATAGCTGATGTGATTAGTGCATGACGAGTGTCTGTGGCTGGAGGAGCTGATAGGCATCATGGACATGTTGATCCATAAGATCATGCGGTTGCCATACACAGGAGAAAATTTGACCATGGAATTTGGCAGAAAGGCTGGCGAGCATGCGCTTTCCGAGGTGATGAAGGAAAAATTAAAGTTAGTAAGAAGTCACGTGGCTATGCCATTTTGATCATTTGTGACCTTATGGTCAAAGTGGCAACATAAATCTTAGCCAGGAAGTTGATGCGAAGTGTCGTGCAGATCAAGTGCCAGAACCAGTGATAGCTTTGGTAGCCTAGTGCATGGAGGGAGTCCAATTTAATTGGGCATGCTACCTCTATGATGAGTTACTCGTGAACTTCCATGAGGCACAAGATCACAGTAAGGCCTTTCACTATTCATGGCTATTGTTGTCCACAGTTCTAGTTGCATGGGAGCTACCTGAAGATAGCCAGTTACCTTCGATGGCGTCAAACCTACCAGAGGTAGGGAAGTTCACTTCACTGTGGGCGATGAAGGATCCTCAATGGATAAAGGCTAGTAAGATCTTCTAGATCTTGATGGAAATTATCATACATATGGCGATCAATTGCAAGCCGTGGTTGACACCTACAAATTTTTTGAATTTAAAGGAATACGTGGAATTCAAGGCCGACTTCCACCATGTGTCAATATGGGTGCAAAGGATGCTGAGCAGAAATGGCACGACCTGCCATACTTGGCCACTGATGATGCAGTTACAGCAGTCCTCGACTACTGCTAGTAGATTGGTGTAATGCCATGGACTTGACGTCGGGGTGTAGCAAGACTACCACACAATGGAAGAAGGAAGAAGCCAAGCTAAATATGGAACAACTAGCTATAGAGAGGAGAAAGGAGGCCAACGACAAGGCCAAGGCAGAGCGCGCTACTGCGCAGCAGTTTGGTGGATAGGCAAGCGAAGAAGAGTGTGACTTTGACTGTAGTCAAAAGTCACTTTCCTTAGAGATGGAGGAAGAAGATGATCAGATAGAGCAAGGAGGAGCAGACTTTGAGACGACTCCATTCCGCACCAAGTGCACCAAGGATCGAGAGAAAGTAGGGCTACAGAAGAAATCCAAGGATAGAAAAACGTCTCTAGACCTGATCACCCTAAGAGAGGGGGGCTTAAAAAACATAGGTGATATGGTGCTGGATGCCACTACAGAACTGCTACAACAGTTTGAGAAGCAACAACAACAAGTGTTGGGAGCTATAAATATGGGTTTGTGCGAGCCCTAGAACCATGCATCACAAATACACACCAACGGAGAATCAACCAACTTAGCGCCTGACACCTTAGAAGTTGTAGGGATGCTACATGCAAGGCATCCCCGAGAAGTAGTGCTACTGGATGGAGCACTAACAACAGAGACTAAAGCTGACAAACCCGTTGTTAGGGCACTCAAGAGAGTTGGGCTCAACCTAGCCGCACTTTCGAATGAGGTGCTTTACCTTTTCCAGGATGGCATGATCGTGGAACTTCGGGCCTGTGAATAGCATGCAGTACAGGTGATCAGTGAACATAAGGTCAAAAATTCCTTGTTAATCATGTAGAGAGATACCATCCTTAACCTTGTTAAAGACATTACAGGCAAGACTAGCGCATTACCACCATCATAACTGAGGCATGCAGGACCGTCCCAGAGTTGGGAATTCCCGAGGTTGAGTCGATTGATGTGATGGTTTGAAAGCTCACTGCTAGAGTGTGAGATGCATCAAATGAATTGCCAAAGGTTCTGCTATAGCTAAACCTCAAAATTGTAGAATTTCAGTTGAAGTTCAAGCCTTCGACTCCACCAAAGATCAGAGAGCAATGCCAGTGCTGTGAAAGACGTGGTAGTAGTAGTGGAGAGTGTAGTAAAGGACTGTACCATGCTCTTCGAGTAGTCTATTGAGGTAGTCACCTACTTGCAAGAAGATCCTATGGTACATCAGCTAGAAATAGAAGCATGAGAGCTGCAACAGCACTAATACAAAGTCAAAGCGATAGTGCACACTGTCGCCATCATCCAGAGGTTAGCTAAGTTGTAGGAAGCCTAGGCATTGAAAGAGCAGGTAGATGCATCTCAGCACAAGGAAGTAATGTTGAAGGCTTGCTTGAAGCCTTGGTTGCATGAGGCATACTTGATCATGATGACTATTGAAGGCAATTTGGCTAGTCTGTAGGAGACTCAGCAAAAGATTAAGTTCGACAATGCAGGGCCAACGATGGAGTAATTGGTTGAGGAGATGAAGCAGATGGCAACATAGTGCACTACCGAGTGACTCGAGGGTGAGTCATCATGTCTGTGTTGGGCACCTATTGGGAACGGGTCCCTTAGGGTCAATTTTGGGGTTAAAAACCCAAGTTTTGGGGTAGAAGGCCCAAAGTTTGTATAAAGAAATGCAAAGTCTCCTCATTTTGTGGTCACGAAGTGCGAAGATATATAAATTCAAAAATAATTTTTTTCCCTTAGTCTAGATAGGTTGTGTCAGTTTTGGAGATCTTCCCTTGGTCCGCGGATCATGGGATTGTAAAAAAAGGGCATCTTAGAGGAGTCTAAGAGAGGTCAAGCAGGGAAGCAGAAGTACTTGATGAGTCTGTAAAGAGCTAAGAGAGAGAGTCTTAGTGTAGGAAGAGGCTCTGCAGCTGAGTGCACAGAGGCCTAGGGTAGAAGTCCGTACCTGTGTGCACAGGGTGGGCAGATTCTATATTGAGAATATGAATCATAAATAAACAGAAGTATTCTGAAATTACTATGTACTTTCCATCTATGTGTGTGCTATTTTACGTCTACTATGAATGATGCGTTTATGGTATGTGGAATATCGAGGTTATGAATTAATGCTATAATGATGCACGAATCTATGTATTTCACTCTGTCATATGAATGCAAGTAATATTATATGTTACGTGAAGATAACCATAATGCGTGTTAAATTTAGCCAATACTTAAGCTAATTTGGGTAGACAGAGAAGTAAGGATAATTACAAAGTTGCATAAGCACCTGATCTATCTATTTAAGGTCCATGAAGGATGATCAGAGACTTTCGCGGAGGCTCCAAGGATGAATAAGACAAGTACATTGATAAGCCATAAAGGGCTTATCGATATGCATGATGACAAAGAGAAGGTCTAAAAGCTAACATCACAACCATATCAAGGTGCAGAAACATGGTTCCTACATCCGCCCATACTGCATTGCATGAGACATCAGTCTACGCTCCCTGAATTGATGCCGAAAGGGCCAATAATGTAGGGATTTTCTTGGCTACTTAATGATGAACCTGGTTCAAGGCCCATCAAGCCAACACCAGTCTTGTAAATAGGGGTAAAAGGAAGATTCTTGGGAAATGATGCAAGAGGGAATTGTTCTGCTCATGAAGCGGGACATAATGGGAGTCTCTTCATGATGAGATAATATGTAGGGTTCATTGTAGAGGTCCTCCAGGATCATGGAATGGGGGGCATAGGGACAGTGAAAAAAAAGTTGTGTAATAGATGCCCCTTAAAGCGTGAACGCCGAACTAGAGTGAGGGGTGAAATGCTTTACAAGTAGTTGCGAGGAACTAGAGTCTGTCATCGATAAACGTACAAGTGAGCATAGATACATATACATTACTGAAAACTTTGAAAAATGATACATGAATTGTGGTATGGACGTAGTAATCTTGAGAGAGATCATGTAAATGGATCCAAGGCATGGGCACAACCATCCAATAAAGAGGATCATATTGAAACCAAGGTATGGCTACAACCATCAATAATGAGAGGGATCTCATATAACAACTCATGGTGTGGTCACAACCATCCATCTAAAAGAGACATGTATATCAACATGATCATGTCACATCACCTTGCAACCCGGACTTTAGTAATCTTAGCCCAGGGTCTTGCACTCCAACATGACCTGATCAAAGTACAAATTCTGTCATGTGAATAGATGTTTTGAAGTTGAACATGCTAGAAAGTCACTTGGTTACCAGTCAGTGATGTGAACCATTAACAAGTGCAAGAGAAACCACCAATAATGAAAATGGCTCTCAAGGTACTAACATTACAATCCACAGAATGTGAATAAAAGAACTATAGTCGAACACTCATGGAATCACCCAATCAAAATCCAATGATGTGAAATTGTCATCGAGTGTGAAGAACTTTCCATTAGGGCATGCAAGCTCTAAGGTACTGGAAGGGAGTCTCTCAGTCAACTTCACAGATAATGGGTTGAAGTCGACAGGAAGTGACTATGTAGAAGGAGGCCATGATGCATCCCACACCATCGACTCAAGACAAATGGATGTAATTTTTATGGATGAAATAAAGAATCAAGAATGAGTGTAACTACAAAAGGACAACTCTTGAACATATTGGAAACACAACTCTAGAGTTTGGCAGCTTTTGGATCCATACAATGGGAGGTCATGATGACATGGAAGAGATCAAATGGAAGGAAAAAATGAACAGACCAATCCAGGAAGGTCAATGATGAAGTAAGGATATCCCAACCCGACACAAAGCAGACAGTGTCACATTCAAGAGTGAGCTACTGACACAATTGATAGAATTTTCCATTTTCCCCCACCATTTCTTCCGAGTACCCCAGTTATTTTTAATCAAAATCTTGAAAGAGATAACATGTGCTTGTACTATAAGATCATCCTTAGGACGAATCGAACCTAGTAATATTAATGAGCCCTAGGAAGGAGAATCTCATGTTCATCATGGCAGTGAATTCGATGGTGTTGAATGTTTTAATGAGTCCAACAAAGGTGTAACTCGCTATCTTTTTCATGTTTAGAGAGTTTGAATAAGACACGAAAAATAAAACTCCAAAGCTCCCTTTTCATACATTTGTGTCTCTCGTACCCAAAAAGGGTGAAAATGATACTTGAGAGAGCCGCTTGACCATTTTAGTCAAGGAGTACCTTTTTTGTAAATAGTTTATCCCAGCCTGAAAAGGGGTAAATGTATACTGGGTAAACGACATTTCGTAACATTTAGAAAGTTCAAAATGACAAGAGCTGAACAATATTTTCATATTTAAAGAGTTGGAAAAGAGCTTGAAAGCGGAACGCCCTTCCCCCCATTTTTATTCTCTTTAGTGAGTTATAAAGGTAGAAATACACGACTATCTTTTCATTTGAGTTTTACAAGTCAAGAAAAGAGCTTAAATGCGACTCTAATACCATTACCAGTAATCTGTTAGCTATTACTGCACAAGAGGTAAAAGTATTATGCAATTACTGAGGAAAAAATACATGAAAAATGCTTTTAAAACCATAATATTTTATGAAAAATGAATTAAAAAGGGGAAAAATTAAATAAATTTACCATTTTACCTTTTTACCTTGTGTCGAGATTTTTTCACCCATTTGTGCCCTAGATTTTTTGGAGGAGATTGTAGTAGATCCGAGAGGTCATTCGACGATCTGTCAGTTCCAGGTAAGAGTTGAGACCCTTATCATCATTTTTATGCTTGTTTTCCCTGATTTTAACTGTTTTTTTGGATTTATGGAGGAGATCTTAGCAAAAAAACAATCACCCTCAGTCGGCGTGATTTCCAGGCATGGGATCACGCTGATCGAGGTTTATTAACTCGATCAATTGTGTCATTGGTGCTACTATTTTTAAAATAGTCGTGACAACACCATGAACAGAAAAAATTCGACTTCTTGCCCATTTTCTCTGCTTGGAATCCAAATTTCTTTAGCCAAGGATGAATATTGACTTAATTCTATGGTTTTTGCTAGGAAAACACAGTGAAAAATGGTTGATTGGAGAGAACATGAACATGAGGTGGTCAATTCACAGGCATTGGCAAATGAAAAATGTTTAAATTCCTTGAGGAATTGTGGGCTCCTCAAATTCTTCATCACACCAAGTCTTTGGGATAAACCCGAGTTGATGCTATACTTGATCACTCTTTGGGATGTCAATCAGGAAGTTTTTGTGATCCGAGACCAAGAACTGGAATTGGAAACTTCTGACATTTATTTCATCACTGGATCGTCCCGAAGAGGGGAACCATTCAATCTATATGGGGCCACGCCTATTGGAGAAAGTGTGAACATGTTGCTCGCAGAACACTTCCCAAAAGCATTGAAATCAAAGAGTGACAAAATAGAGATCATGATTGTTCGGGACTTTGTATTAAAAACACTTCGCTAGACAATAAATAGAGTGGCTGGGGCTTAGGCATTGCATGAGTCCAACAAATCCAGGTTCAAATATTCTATAGACTGTACGGTGCCGACTATCTTCAACTGGGTGAAAGCCATGAAGGTAAACATGAAGTGCTCGCTATCCAAAGCCAAGGTAGGAAAACTAAAGCAATTTGGATATGGTTCCATTCTGGTGACCTTCGTTTTGGAGTAGATCACACTATTTCACTACCATCTTGTAGAGGTGAACCCGTCATTGCCACGAGACCCACAGATGTTCCGTTGGAGTGAATTGATGCCTAGAATCATTGGGGTCTAGCATATGTCATACAAGCCCGCCTTATTTTCATGGCTAAGGAGGAAGTTGATCGTAGTAGAGGATTGGCCTTATAGTAGTACCGACTTCCGTGGCGATCCAGATATGCTACTCCCAGAGGAAGAATATTATGATGATGGAGGTAAACAAAATAATTTTGATTTTTATTTATTTTTAAATATATGCATTCATGACATTTCAATTTTGTAAATGTATATGTGAGACCATAGCGAACTGCTGGGATGTCCTCGATTTCCATGCGCGTTGCTCGACAGTTTGATGTCGCTCCTTATCAGAGGAGTTGACAATGAAGATGAAATCACGTGGAACCTCAATGGATTGACTAGAGTTATCCCGGAGTATGCCCAGGTGTGTGAAATGTCATGCCAGTATCATGAGTGGCACATAGTGTGGGTATTAGATCGGATCTTCTGACTACTGACTCCTATAGTATCAGAAGTGACATGCTATCATGAGCACCATGCTCAGTAGTCCATAGGTTTAGCATTTGATAGTTTTGAGGCCGACGAGCCACGGACATACTTGAACACACATATTATTTTTTGGAGTTTTGATGTATGACAGTAAAAATTTATGGACATATATATATGTATATATATATATATATATACATATATATACATACATATATGCTATATTTTCTTCTTACTATTGTACAAATGTTTTATTTTTCACATATTTTTCACAAATGTCTATCCAACACATAATTAACTAATGAATTTGTTAATGTATTCATTTGCTTAGGAATATGATGATATGTAATGTAATCAAAATTTTTGTCCAATAGACGAATACACAAATACATTCTCAATATTTGAGGGTTTTTGATGGAATATTTCCTGTTGAGTTGAATAACAACAAGTTGTGAATCAAGGTTGACAACCAATTCCTAAATGTCAAGAACAAAGGCTCCTAACAAAAATTTGATAACTGCGCTATACTCAGTAATGTTATTAGTTTTTCAACCTAAAAAAATACCTTGAAGATCAATCAACTCACCATGGGGGTCATAAATGACCCATGCCACAGATGGTAGATTCTAGGTACTACGACAAGTACCATCAGTGAAACTGATGTGAGGAGTCACATACATATGAAAAGAAAGCAAAGACATAACAAGAAGGAAAGCTGCTTGAAGAACAACACACCAAACCACACTTCACAAAAATGAAATAACACACTATTGTACAAAAGTAGCGATGCAAAATGACTTAGGCATAGTACTTTTTGAGATAAAGCCCATTACAGGGCTTGTCTAAGGGATTGCCCTCATAATCATTTAGCTCATAGGCCCCTTTCCGTAACACACATTTTAACAATGTAGGGCCCATGCCACATGGGTTCTAACTTACCTACCCCTAGCTTATCATTAGCTTGATCATACAGTGAAACCAAATCACCTTTAGAAAAAGTACGAGGAGAGACCAACTGATCAAAATGGGACTTGACCTACTCTTTTTGGGCCTCAATAACCAAAGTAGTAAGATGGCGAGTCTCATCCAGTCATTCTAAATACAATAGGTGCTCTTCTTGAGGTGAGATCTTGGGGAGAAATTTGACAACTAGCTTGAGTGAGAGAAATTCACACTCAATCAGTAAAGTTGCTTTGAGACCACAGACTAGTTGGAAAGGTGTGAATCCAATTGCCTCTTTGGTCGAGGTTTAGTAAGCCCAAAGAGCTGAAAAGAGCATGAGATGCCAATTTGACTTGTGAATCCAAATGGTGCGCTGAAGCGTTGTAACAAAGACTTTGTTCACAGCATCAACTTGGCCATTTTCCTAAGGGTAATGTGGGTTTGAGCCAACATGGCACAAGCCCAACGTAGAAGTTAGCTCAGCCATCATGTAATCTTGAAAATGGGACCCATGGTTGGTGGCAATGGACTGAGGCACTTCAAACCTAGAAATAACATGATTGAATGAAAATTGAGCCGTTTTTTAATCGTCAGCGGAATATGTAGGCATTTCTTCGGACCATTTGGTGAAGTAATCCATGGCAGCGATAATATAACCATGCCCCCCAACTGAGCGAAGGTTACATGTCATATAGTCAATGCCCCATTTGGAAAAGGGACCAATGGTAATAATGGGGTGAAGGTGAGTGGGTGGGGCACATATTTTTCGCTAATAAATTTGGCACTCATGGCATTCACAAACAACAAGGATGCAATCCATGAAGATGGAGAGCTACAAATAACCAGCACAGAGTACATTTTGAGTAGTAGCGTATCCAGATAGATGACCGCCACATGCATCGGAATGGTAGTCATTCAAGATTCTCAGCCTCCTCGAGAGTTAGACATCAATGAAGAATTGAATTGACACCGATGCGGTATAAAGTAACTCCAATGATACGGTAAGGTTGGGATTGATGCTGAATGTGTTGATGATCATCCTTCGTCAACACAGACTAGAAGGTGGATGTCTGTAGATACACAATGATATCACCATACCAGGGGTCAAGAGTGCTAATCAGAAAAAGGGTCTCGTCTGGGATCTACTCATCAACACCAGCAAGAAGAGAGCAAATCAACTCAGCGAAGACAAGTCATTTCTTACATTTGGTAATAGTGAACACAAAATCAAATTCTTGGATGATGACAATCCACTTAGAATGCTTTCCCCCTAGAAACTAATGAGTCATGATGTAAATCATGGGGTTGCACTCATAAATCACTGTTGTAGTGTGGAGGAGAATGTAATGTCGAAATCTTTGAACAACCTAAACAGCAACCAAAGCCAACTTCTCAACGTGATCATAATGAGCCTTGGTATCGAGGAGATGGTGACTAAGGTAGTAAATAAAATGTTCATTACCTTTGTCATCATCTTGTACTAGTACCATAGCGATGGTACTAGAGGCTCAACTAGAAAAATGAAGTAATCACGATGATAGTTAGGAGGGTGTAGCAAAGGAGCATTAATGACGATAAATTTTAAGTCATGCAATGAATTTTCGGTAGCCTCATCCCAAATGAGTGGCATTCCTTGCTTAAGGAACCGAGTGAACCTTGAAGGTAGCTCAACATAGTTCATTTCAAAATGACAGAAGAAATTTTCTTTTCCTTGCAGACTCTACAGTTGATGCAATGAAGATGGATGGGGTAAACTAACAATAGCCTCAAATTTAAGAGGATCAAGGCGAATGCCTTATTTCGAAACAATAAAGCCAAGGATTTTTCTAGATTCGACACAAAAGACACACTTATGCGGATTCAACTGAATGTTGTAGTGTCTACACCAAGGGAAAATTTGTCGGAGATGATCAGGATGATCATGGCGCTTACGTGAATGAGCAGGAAGATCATCAAAATAAGGCTGAACGATGTTCTAAATGTCGTGGAATGTATAAGACATCGCTCTTTGAAATGTAGCCCCAACATTCTTATGGCCAAAGGGAGCCTTTTATACGTGAAATTTTCCCATTGATAGATAAAGGATGTCTTATCTTGATCAGCGAGTGCAATGCTTGTCTGGTTGTACCAGAAAAACCATCCATAAAGGAAAATATTTCACTCCTAGTGCATTCATCAATGATCTGATCTATGAAAGGAGTGGTGTAATTATCCTTTGGATAGGAACGATTAAGATCACGGTAATCGATGCAAATGCAAATTATGCCTTGTTTTCTTGTCACTGATACAATATTAGGCACCCAATCTGTAAAGGGATTAGATAAATAAATCCATATTTAATAATTTTTTCAACTTCACCCTTGATGGCGGCCACTTTTCTAAGATTCACTGGATGAAGCCATTGGCGAACAAGCTTCGCATGAGGGTAAGTCGGAATTTCATGCACGACTATAATTGGGTCAATGTCGGTAATTTCTTCATATGAACATGTGAAAAAAAAGCATCTCAGAATACTTGAAACATATGAGTCTAAATCTTGATCTCATTAGGAGAACAATTTACCCCGCTATGGACATTTTCAATGACACCAGGGTTGATAGCAATATCAATCGACATCTTTTGGGTAATGTTACCCATGTTCCCTTTCGACCAAACTTCATGAGTCATGATCAACATTTGAAGTAGTTGGGTTGGGAATCGAGAAGAGAACTTCTCAAGACAAGTAGACATGACCACTGGGCTAGGCAAGAACGAGGAACAATGATAAGTGTCATTTCAAGGTACTTCCTCCAGAGACAACTTCCATAATACGCTCATCAGAAAGAAAAGTATCGGCTAAGGGATTGAGAGATTCTGAAGAACCAAGCCACAGGGATTGGAGAATACGTGTCAAGAGATGTACTTGAAACAAAATGATTAGAGGATACCTAAGTCAAGGCCGAAACAATTTCCACATAATTAATTTCGGCAGGGCTTAACAACATAAGTTTGCCCCATGTATCAACAAGATCTGGTGGGGAATGACCCAAGGATCAAAATTGACTGAGATCATATTGAGAGAGGCAACTTGCAGTGGCAGGAGTGAAAAAAAAACCATCATGGAAGGATCTTTAAAAAATCATGCCCCCACACTCTCATAAGGAGCACTGGTGTTGGCTTGTATGGGCCTGACCCAGGTTTAGAGGTGACTTAGCCAAGAAAATCCTAGTACTATTGCCCTTTTGGCAACATTCTGTGGAGCATAGATTGAGGTCTCACTCGAAGTAGTATGGGAGGGTGCTAGAACCAGGTTTTTGCACCTTAGGGACGTCTAATGGGCTTCTGGAGGTTCACTGTCTGAACCGTCGGTACGCACACTAACGATCCCTTCACAACCTGCGGTGCAGCTTCCGCGCAGTCCTACTTGGGGCGCAACTCATATAATACCGAAGATCCTTGCTACTTAACTGATTACTTCACTTGTGTGCATAATATTTATGGTTATTACAGCATATTCAACAATCATAGTCGTGTGCACAATACATAAATGAATACAACCATCAGGAAGAAAATGCACAACAAATACATAGAATTATGAATCAACTTTTCTTTTATTAATCTTCAATCTTTCTTACAAACTCAACACCACCCTGCAAACTCAGCTGCAGACTCTACGAGGCCTCTCCACACTCAATTGCAGAGCCTATTCCTACTACTACAACCCAAGATGCTTAGAATTCTACTCTAAGCTTAAACCATTTCTTCGCTACTCTCTCTATCCTCCACTACCTTTACAACTTAGAGCCTTGCTCTATTTATACAATCCCATGGTCTGTGGACCATGGCTAGGCCAAGATGACTTTACATTAC
>APFE030724213.1:3852-48548 GCA_000404065.3 Pinus taeda
AGAGGGCGAAATAGATATTAGAGCTTGTGCATAGTGATGTGTTTGGACCTGTGAAGGTTCCATCACTGGGTAAGTCTGTGTACTATGTATCATTTATAAATGACTTCTCAAGGATATATTTTCTTCAAAAGAAATCTGAAGTCTTTGACAGGTTTAAAGAATTTAACGCTCTGGTGGAAAACTAGACACGGAAGAAGATAAAGGTGGTGAGGACAGATAACAGTGGAGAGTTTTGTAGTAAGGAATTTGAAGAATTATGTAAACAAAATACTACTCCATATACACTTCAGCAAAATGGAGTTGCAGAAAGAATGAACAAGATGTTGATGGAAAGGGCAAGAAACATGATCAGTGGTGTTTAGTTAGGATAGGAATTCTGGGCAGAGACAGTGGATAAAACATGTTACTTCGTCAATAGATCACCTTCATCAGTGTTGGAGGATAAGACTCCACAAGAGGTATGGACTAGTAAGAAACCCTCTCTTTCACATCTGAGGGTATTTAGATGTGATGCATATATACATGTTCCGAAGGAGAAACTAACCAAGTTGGATAGTAAATCTAAAAAGTGCATCTTTATTGGGTATAAGGATGGTTTAAAGGGTTATAAGCTTTGGAACCCAGTAACAAGAAATGTTGTGTACAACAGAGATGTGGTGTTCAAAGAGGTGAAAGATGTTATTAAACATGAATTCCAACCAAAGGAACGTCAGAAGATAGAGTTTGAGCTAAAGGAGAAAGAATCAAACTCTAAAGTAGAGGAGAAATCAAAAGATGAAGAGCCAAAAACTCTGGGTGTGAGAAGATCAGTTTGAGAAATAAGGCAGCTAGAGAGGTATAGTCCATCTGCTTTCTGTTCAAATTTTTCTTTATCTATTACTAATGATGATTTTAGAACTGTGAAGGAAGCAATAGATTCAGAGGATAGAAAACTCTAGAAAGAGGCCACGGTTGATGAAATGACATCTTTGCACAAAAATGAGGCTTGGGATCTAGTGGAGTTTCTCGCTGGAGGGAAATCCATTGGCAGCAAATGGGTGTTCAAGAAGAAGACAAATGTAGAAGGAAAGGTGGAGAAATACAAAGCTCAGTTGGTAACAAAAGGTTATTCCCAGGTGTCGGGAATTGATTTTGGTGATATTTTTTCTCCTATTGCCAAGGTAGCTTCTATTAGATTAATTTTATCTTTTCCTGCTACTTTTGATTTTGAGGTAGAATAGATGGATGTGAAGACAACATTTCTTCATGGGGATCTGTAAAGAGGAGATCTACATGAAGCAACCTGAAGGCTTTGTGGTGAACTGTAAGAAAGATCTAGTATGCAAGCTAAAGAAGTCTTTGTATGGGTTAAAACAGTCACCAAGGATGTGGTATCAAAAATTTAATATATTTATATGGGGAGTTGACTTCACCAAAAGAAAAGAAAATCATTGTGTGTATTTTAAATTAATTGGTGACCATGTTATTTATCTGGTCTTGTATGTGGATGATATGTTTCTAGTTGGAAATGACAAAGAAACTATCCAAGATTTAAAGACCCAATTGTCCTCCAAATTCGACATGAAAGATCTTAGTGTTGCAAACTATATTTTGGGCATGGAAATTAAAAGAGATCGTGCCAAGAGGAAGCTCTAGTTAAATCAAAGAAAGTATGTTGAGATAATAGTGTAGAGGTTTAATATGTAGGATAGTAAACCAGTGAAGGTTCCTATTCCTGTTGGTATAAACTTATCTGTTAAATAGTGTCCCAAGTCACAAGAAGAGGAAGAGGATATGTTCCATGTTCCATATGCAAGTGCAGTCGGTAGCCTGATGTATGCAATGGTTTGTACTAGAGTAGACATTGCACATGCAACGAGAGCATTGAGAAGGTTTATGTCAAAACCATGGAAGGAGCATTAGACAATAGTGAAGTGGGTTTTCAGATATTTGTGTGGCACTAGTGATTATGGTTTGTGCTACCAAGGAAGACCAAGATTGGACAAAGTTTTGTATCCGCGGCTTTGTTGACGTAGACTAGGCTAGAGATCTGGATCATAGAAGATCTATAATTAGGTACGTGTTTAACCCATTTAGAGGTGCAGTCAGTTGGATGAGTAAGCAACAATCTGTAGTGACACTATTAACTATACTGGCAAACTACATGGTAGCCACTCATGCAAGCAAGGAAGCAGTTTAGTTGTAGAGATTATGTTCAAATATGGGGTTAGTATAGGGAGTTATAAGGATAGACTGTGACAGCAAAAGTGAAATTTTCTTGGTAAAGAACCCTGCATATCATTCAAAAAGAAAGCACATTGATGTTCAGTATCACTTTGTGAGGGATATGATATAAGACAAAAAGGTGTTTCTCATAAAGGTGGACACTTTGAAGAATTCTGGAGATGCATTGACAAAATCTGTGAGCTCTGAGAAGTTCTCTTGGTGTAGAGAAACAATGGGCATTGTAGGGCTAGATTAATGACTAAGCTCTCTTGTGGCCCCCTGTGGAAAGAAAAGAACAAGTAGGAGAACGTTGGGTTGTGTTATATTCTTTCCACGACTAGCCCGCATAGTTAACTGGGGCTTTAGAAGCAGGGCAGAGCCCCCCCTTCGTTGCAGCAATTGCGTAGCAGAGGGAGTCACAAGGGGTTTGAGGGGTGCAGGTAACTCCACTATATGGAGTCCAGGGCAGCGTCCCAGAAAATTTTGGTTTTGGACCCTATGTTAGGTTGGGCGGACCTACCTATGGTTTTGTGCATGATTTTTGCACATGGTTTTTTAGACACAATGGTTTTCGGTCCATGGTTTTGGACGCGATGGTTTTTAGTCCATGGTATTGGATGCTTCACCACGTATAACTATGCATTGTAACATTGACAGGAACATAATGAAAAATCAAGATGGTAGTCCTGGTTTTTGGATCGAGGGGAAAATCTCTATGTAGATGTGTTTTATGTGTTATGCTCTCACATTGTTTATTTTCTCTGTTTTAGAATTCATATGCGGGTAATTTCTATATGGGTTTAAAACCTACATAGACCAAGTTATACTTAACTATTTTCTATGTGTCAGAATATCCTAACAAAAAAAAAAAAAAAACAACTTTGCTCTTCCTGGAGATGGATAAAAGGGATTCAAAAGGCTTCATTTTCAGTTAATTCTCAATGAATGATATCTTAATTCAACCAAATATCAAAAGTAAAGTTTCACTAATTTTAAGACTTGAATCGATTTACTTCTCAAATTTTCAAACTGTGAATCAATTGAGAGAAAGTCCAAAATCCTAACAAAGCAATGTTCAACTCAAAAACACCTGTGAGTTCTTTTTATTTTTTACCGTATTTGGCTAGAAAATTATCAACAAAATTGGAAGTTATCTGAGTGCTTGTTCCACAACCTCTTCTTGTAGGCTAACTACAATAATGGATTTTATAAATCGTTGCAATAGATTTTAAAAAATAGTAACCATACTATTCATTTTCCCTTCTCAGTTGCCTTCCATTGATAATCCATTTCAAAATTTGGAAACATGATGAGTGGCGTTACTCATCATAGAATATTTGTGTGTTGCCTGACATCTGTTATTGATATCGAGTTTTACATTGCAGCTGATTAAAAAGCTCCAAAGTGTTTTCCACATAAGAATTTTAAATCATGTTGCATATGCATTCAATAGGAACATGTAACATTTACTACATAAAGCGTGAGAAGAAATATCAATTAAAATGAATTCTGAGACTTTTGTGTAGAAAGAAGAAGGTTCAATGACCACGTTTTCCTTTTTACCAGTTTTCCACGCAAAGCCAAACGATAAAACCTTACGGAACTGTACAAGATTCTGCTATCTGAAGGGGTCCAGAATCTGGACTACATTACATGAATTCTGTAGGCAAAAGGAATGGAAAATGATGTGGATAAGCTTTACCAGTGTATCTGATTGGAATAGATGAGCTATCTGCATGTTTTGTACTCCATAAATTGTTTTTTTATTCAATTTTTTTTTATCCCACTCAACTAGCTTTTTTGACCCCAAAACAAGCAACCACAGACTATGTTTCGACCACTGTATTATATCTATATCTCTCTGATTGGTTTTAAATTGGGGTCTCAGAACTTTATCTCATAAATCTATGTTACATTATGCAACAAACTGTGCATGCTCTGGGATTTAGAGGCCAATATCCATACGTTTCCTCCATTGGGTATGTCAGAAGAGAATTCGGAGCCGTTATATAAGTGAAGATGTGACACTTATTGTTCTTGTGTTGGATCGTTCTGTGGCACCACATTTGACGATCACATAAGGATCATACTAATAGTGGCATGAAGGATAAATCCATAGAAGCACTCCCCTTTGTGATCTATGGAAAATCGATGCCACAACTTGCAATAGAGTGTGCTATTTGCTTGGTGGGTGAAGTTGTTAGGGGCTTTGTGTGGTGCAACCATGGGTAGACATGCCTTGGATATCATTCTTCATGCCCTACTTATAGGAATTATATTTGGGATCCTGGATGTCCACACACAACCCAGCAAACTGGATGCCCGTGTGATGACCAACGCAAGAAGTTGGAGAGATGATGGACATAGACTGTGGGGGGTAAGCAATAAAAATGTCCTGATGGAGGGAAAGGCTGAATTAACCAAATTGTTTGACGACGGTATTGTATACCTTTGATCATTAATTTCTACTGTGATCGAATTCATCTCTAGGTACCCACTGCATAAGTTAAATTAAGCTAGAATATTTTTTTGCTAGAAAAATGATTATATTAAATCATGACCTTGACTTGGTCTGTGGAATATGTTTTTCTCTCTATGTAGGTCCGAAGTAATATAACCATATTTAAGAATTAATATACTAATTTTACGTTCAATTTTTAATCAAAAATTAATTAAATTATTATTTTATTTAAATATGTAATATATTAATTACATGCAATGTTTTAATAAAAATTAACTATTCATAATGGAGGGTTGAATATTATGACCATCAAACACAATGCACATGCCTTACCAACTCAACTTTACTTTTAAAAAATTAACTAAGTATAATTTTATTTTAAATATATCCAAAGTAATATAAATATACTAATTTTAAATGCAATTTTTTAATAAAAAATAACTATTCACAATGGAGTGTTGAATTTATGACCATCAAAACACAATGAACACACCTTACTAACTCAACTCTACAATCTGGCTTCTTAAGCCATCACTTATGACCCTCAAAGCACAATGCACACACCTTACCGACTCAACTCTACAATGTGGATTATTAAGCCATCCATCCACCTTCACTTTACTATGTATGTTGCAATTGATGGGAGTCTATTCCTTCAACCTCATTAAATGAAGTAAACATATTCTTTAAATTTGAAACCCAAATAAATGAGAGAACAAATTGTGCTCCCAACCAAGGAGCCTATTCCTTCAACCTCATTACAATTAAATAAGCATATTTTTTAAATTTGAAACCCAAATAAATGTGAGAACATATTTTGCTCCCAACCAACCAAGCTACTAACCTCATTACAATGAAGTAAACATATTTTTTAAAATTGAAACCCAAAAAAATGTGAGAATAAATTGCTCTCCCAACCAATCAAGGTACTAACCTCATTACAATGAAGTAAACATATTATTTAAATTTGAAACCCAAATAAATGTGACAACAAATTGTGCTCCCAAACAATCAAGCTACTAAAATATGATCATTATTTAAAAGGAATACATTTAAGTGCACTTAAAGTAGGGGAAGACATTTAAGTGCACTTAAATTAGTGGAAGACATTTATGTGCACTTAAACTAGAATTTGCACCAGATGTTGCAAAGGGAACATCTTAATTATGTAGCACATATAAAAGAAGAGTATAAATGAAAAAGAATGTAATATGTTATGTGATCTAACTATAGCCCAATTTTAACAAAAAACAAATATTAATGTTAAATGTAATACAATCAAATGATCTACTCAAAAAAGAGCCATGTAAAACTTCCTTACCAAGTGCTCAATCCAAGAGCTTATTTTCATTGACAATTGCACCACAGACCAGAGCTTTTTCTTTCATCATCTTAACCAGACTAAATCATTCACCCTCATATGGTAATGGTTCCAGATCAAATTTATATGTGAGTAATCTCCATAGGCATTTTTCCTATTTTTCAACCAATTCTGCATCAAATTCATCCATAAAATTGACCAAGTTAGTTCTTCTTTCTTCTTTGCAGCCTCAAATACAATATCCTTAAGAGTGCAGTAAACAAATCCAAAATATGTGTGTCAGATGGTGAATGGACCAAGTTAGTCCCCATGTTAGTCCTTGTTTCTTCTTTGCAGCCTCAAATATAATATCCTTGAGAGTGTAGTAAAAGTTGGGCATAGGTAACTTAGGAATCTCTTGATGAAAGGGTGCCTCATGGGGCTAATATTTATGAATTTTTGCTACTCCATCAAATGGACCAATGTAACATTTCCCTTCAGTTTGAAGCCAAATATGTGGTAAATTATCTACATTAGGCAGGAGGGAATCTAACACATTACTCAACATCCTTCCATTGTCTACACACGGTAAATTGTCATTTTTTCCACTCCATCAAATGGACCAATGTAATATTTCCCCCCACTTTGAAGACAAATATGTGGTAAATTATCTACATTAGGCAGGAGGGAATCTAACAGAATACTCAACATTCTTCCATTGTCTACACATGGTATTTTATCTACATTAGGGAGGAGGGAATATAACAAATTACTCACCATTATTCCACTGTCTACACAATTATGCTCCTATGTTACTATGCTAACCTAAACAACCCAAAAGAGATAGGTCACATCCTCCAATGATGAGATATTTTCTAAATTTTTCTCTCTATCTAAAACATCACATTGAACATATTCCACTGGACTATATGGAGACCAATCTGGCCTAGCCCTCCTAGCAACTCCATAAAATTCTAAGGTACACTATGAGTATCAGATCAAGGCAATAATTTTGCTAAGTAGTTTCATACAATTCTTGTTACCCATGTAACCAATGGCACTCCCTTATGCTTCTCAAATTTATCTATGGAGCTTTCGCTAATGGTTTGGAATTTTCTTTGCATTAAAATAGGTATGAGATAATGAAACTAAAACAACAATTCCCAAAGCAACAAGATTCTTATCATCTAACCCATCCAAATACGGGTTTGACAGACACATCAAGATTGTGAAGACTAAGTATGCATATTCAAGTTCCATACATGAACCATTTCTATGTTGTCAAAATACGCAACCGAGATTCACAACCCAAATATACATATCATATCAGGTTTAAATGGATCTATGTTAATATTCATACTCAGTGCAATGTATGGTCAATTCACCTATATTTACAAAAAGTGTTTAAAAACCATTTAACATCACCGAGTAGAGCACCTCAATTTGTGTTCGGGTTTAGGTATATTTGTGTTAGTGTTGGTATTATATGAATTCTAATTTCAATCCACCCACCCATAAATATAATGAGTCAAATTTAAATGGATTTGTGTTAATATTCATACTCAGTGCAATGTACACTCAATTCACCTATACAAATAAACAATGTTTAAAAATCATAAAAATCACTTAACATCACCTAGTAGAGCACCTCAATTTGTGTTCGGGTTTAGGTATATTTGTGTTAGTGTTGGTATTCAATGCGTTCTAATTTCACCATTGATATTGAACTTGGTTTACAAGGGTCTCTGCTAATTTCCATATTCAACTTCCATATTGAATGGACCCTAGACTCAATGAACCGAACCCCCACCATGTATAACACATGCTCTCTCAGTATAATAACCTAACCCTAAAATCCTAAATAATTACAGGGGAGAAGGAAGAGAGGATAATACTTTCATTGGTGAAATCCGTAACGATGTAATAAACCTAAACTAGGAATCGTAAGAAATTATAGGATAAAAGTACATAAAATTTATTTTGCATGTTCATTAACATTGATAGAAGCACATAAAATATATTTTGCATGCTCATGAACATATTCACATGATAAAGGAAAGAAAGAGATGATCACAGTTATAAAAAGTTACTAGCGGCAACAAAATTAACAAATTTATTTTACATGGTCATGAAGGTATTGACATGATAACGGAAAGAAATAGATGATCATAATTATAAAAAGTTACTAGTGGCAACAAAATTAACATCTCTAGGTCGCATAACATATCACATCACTCTTCATCTATGCTTTTTTTCATATGCTTTCGACTTACGACATTTCCTTTGCAACATTTGGTGCAATTTCTAGTTTATTTACAATTAGACAAAGGTTATAAGTTGACGAAACCCAACATTTAAAATATCAACAGGCTTGGAAATCTATAGGATTGTGAGCACTAACAAAACAAACTTTATCCCTCTTGCAACTCATATTGATAACATTTTATAAAATAACAACCTCTAACATGGACAATGATCCAACATGTATATGATGGCGGTAACAACATTGAATGGAATATGTATACATTAAAGGAATCATGTGAAGCT
Organism: Pinus taeda; assembly: GCA_000404065.3. Taxonomy (NCBI): domain Eukaryota; kingdom Viridiplantae; phylum Streptophyta; class Pinopsida; order Pinales; family Pinaceae; genus Pinus; species Pinus taeda. The sequence goes on from APFE030724213.1 coordinate 12,366, forward strand.
GGATCCTATAGACCTATTGTCCCGTAGTATTAGCATGTTAAACCTAAAAAGGGAGATTTATTTTGATCTGGATTTATGAAGGAACAAAATGAAATAAAAATTTAAACAGAAACACATAGGTGCAACGAAAATTTAACTTCAATTAATTAAAAACAAATGTTGAAAATTGTTTAGATGCATAATGGAAACAAATTAGCTTATGCAAAGGTAGATTATCTCTAAGAAGAGATGTGACTGCTACATGCCATTTTGATTGTGTTACAATGAGGCTTGGAGGCCTTTTATCATAAAGAAACAATGGAAAAACATACACATCCAAAAACCTAACCCTAAGAGTTGAAGTGCCAAAAGCTTGTGGGTCCCACTGGGGTTAGTTGGAGCATTAACCTCCTAGGGTCATAACTTTGGCATACAATCTTCATTTGGCATGCACGATACCTTGTTAGAAATATATATAAGAGGAGAACAACTTTTGATTGCAAATCATAGGGTCACAAACCTCCCATTTTCCAATTTCTCCAAAAGATGTCATTTAGGGCCTTAAAACAGCTTTGGAAGTTCAGGACTTGAAAAACTCCCAAAAATAGAAAATTGTCGAAATAGGAAACTTTACTAGAGAATAAGAAAGTAAAAATAAAAAATGTTGGGGGTCTAAGTGGAATAGGAAGTTGACCCCAAATATCCACCTGGATCAGTCCTCCACCCTTAGGAAGCAATGGTCCCCATTACATTGAGTGCCTTCATGAGATAAGGAATTTTCTGCTAAACTTGCTCCCTAGTAATCCACTTTCTTTGGCGTAGGAGATGGTTGACTTTGAAAACCTGATACAGTTGGATCCTTTGTTCGAAAGTTTTTTGAATCTCTGTGTCCATGATTCGATTATTAATGGCCTATTCAATGTAGTCTAGATTGAGCTTTGTTTGTGTTAGTTCCTCAGTAATGTTTGATGTGTCTGGCAATGATGTAAAGTATGGACAAAGGTGGTGCGCATTGAATATTGGGTGCAAGCCAAGGAATGGGGGGATACCTAGCTTCAAATCATTATCTCCCATAGTCTTGGTGATGGTGTAAGGCATGTATCGGAGTGGTCAAAGCTTCTGATGAGCTCCAACAAGGTGTTCATTCTACAAATGTAACCAGACCTTGTCACCCACCTGAAAACTATATGGCAGCCAATGTTGATCATGTGATTATTTGTACTTGGAATTGGTTTTATCCAAGATATAGTAAAGTCGTTGGAAGGTGTCTTGAATGCATTCAATAAACCTAGTAGCTTTATTAACTCTAGACTAGACATGTGCAAATTCTTCCTTTGTAGTTGCAAGAGGAATTGCAACATCAACAAGACATAATGGTTGCAATCCCAAGCCCACTTGAAAGGGGATGTGGTCAATCGAGCTATGGATAGATATTTTGTAGTTGTGTTGCACATAGGGAAGATTCTCATCCCATGTTTGTGGATTCTTACAGATGTAAATACATAGTATGTGCACTATCATCATGTTTACAACCTATATCCGGCCATCAATATAGGGGTGGAATGCAGTCGACTTGGGGAGATTAGTGTCCACAAATGACCATAGGATCGACTGAAATGTGCTTAGGAATATGTTATCTCAATTTTATATAAGAATATGTGGGATCCCAAAATGTACCCACACTTATTCAATTAAGAGTTTGACAGTATCTTCTGCAATGATACTCTTCCTACAGGTAGCCAATATGCTATCTTAGAAAATATGTTTATGACCAAAAATACACAATTGTTGCAATGATTGGTAGAAGGAAGGCTAGACATATAGTCCGTGGAGATGGATTCCCAGAGCCAACTATTAGTAGGAAGAGGACTATACATGCCTTACTTATTACTAGTTAGTTGACGATGGAATAGGAAGTACATGATCTAATATATTTTCAAAATATTGTTAGAGATTTGGTAAAAAAATACTTTAACAATACTTCCATTGTCTTGTCTACACTGAAGTGTCATGCAACCCCACTATTGTGCACCTCCCATATTACCTTGGCACACTCACTTGAAAGAACACAAAGGTGTCTCAGCTGGTGTAAGAGTGGGTCTTGGAGGTGGAAATCTTGAACTTTCTTGCCATCCGTCAACATCTGGTATTTGGTGGTGAATTATGGATCATTCTTACAAAATTATGGCCATCCAGAAGTATCGTGCCCATAAGAGTTAAGGATGATAGCTGTTACCACAACCGGTGGTTGACTGACACAATTTGCAAAATTATTGGTACTACCCTTCTTGCACTTAATGCTAAAATGGAATTGTTGAAGATATGTGGACCATTTTTTATGATGATCATTCTATGACTTTCCTTGCATCTACATAAACTAGAGAGGCTGGTAATCTATATAGATGATTGTTTCCTTCTCCAAAATGTAATGTCTCCATTGTCGGTAAGCCTCCACGATGTAATACTTCTCTTATTGTATGTGGTTTAACTCTGAATTGTATCAACGAGTGTCTCACTATGATAGGCCAGCAGATGCCCTTGTTAGGTGAAATCCTCACCAATGGCATAGTTAGAGGCATCTATCTCAATCATAAATGGTTATTGTAGGTCTGGCAATGTGAGGACCGATGCAAAGAGAAGGTTGTGTTTTAGCTCATCAGATGGCTTTTTTTGTGATTCATACCAAAGAAACCTTTCTTTTTCTCCTCCCTTAGTGACTTGACTCAAAGTCCAACTGATATGAGAGAACCACAACATGAATCTTAAATAGAAATTAGAAAAACATAAGAAGATATGAAGCCCTATTAGAGTTGTCGGGGCTATCCAATCCCAAATGAATTTGATCTTAGTTGGATACACATGAAAACCTCAGTCATCAATTATCTAGCTTAGATATTGGACTTGGTGCATGCCAAAAGCACATTTCTCCAAGTTGGAACATATTTTGTGCTACCATAGGGGTTGAAGAATATGTCGAATATGTTTCACATGCTCTTCCCAACTCTTGCTAGAGATGAGGATGTCATCTGAATACATAACCATCATTGTGTTGATGAATAGATGAAATATATCATCCATTAGCCTCATAAAAGTGGCATGGGAATTCGTCAAACTAAACGTCATGAAAAACCACTCGAAGCTACCCTCCTTGGACTTGAACACAATCTTCCATACATTTATGGGCTCTATTGGGACTTGGTGATAGCTAGACTTCAAATAAACCTTGTCAAAGTACCTAGACCCCTTGAACTCATCAATATGGTCATCAATTCATGGGATTGGGTATTTGTTCCTGACAATGATCCTATTATGTGACTGATAATCAATGCAGAGTCTCCAAGTCCCATCTTTCTTTGGTACAGGTACAATTGGGCTCCCACAAGGTGACGAACTTGGTCATATTTTTCCTTTTTGAAGAAACTCTTGGATATAGTGATTGATTTCCTCATTTTCTAGAAGAGAGTGGTGATAGATTGGTCCATTAGGTAGAGGTGCTCTTGGGGTCATATTGATTGGATGTTTGACTTGGCAGTGCAAAGGTACCCATGTGGGTGAGGAGAAGATGTCCCTATACACTTCCATGACATTATCAACTTGTTTTTGCTACATGGAGGAACCCTTTTTAAGGCCATAGATGTGGTCGTGATACTCCCCTTACTTTGAGATCAGGCTAGAAAGAAAAAAAATATCTCACTCTTGGAAATGATCCTACTGCATTTGTTAGAAGAGATCAAAGAAATGGCGGTAGGTAGGGCTACCTCCATATCCTATATATCTTACTACCTGTTGACAGTGCTGGACCCGCCAACATGTCAAGGGGATCTCCTCGGTAAGATGTCCCAATTAGACCTCACACTATTTGGTGTAGAATTCCCTGCAATGTGTCACAAGGTAATGCCTTGACTCCGATGTTGCATAGAGGCAAGTAAGATAACTCTGTCAATAGAAAGGGTGTGACTCATGCAGTGAGTCAAGGAAAGTGTATGAGAGGTTCTAACACTTCGAAGGGAGTAGAAGGTGAAGGTGAGTTCTGGTTGAAAGGGATCAGTAGCAACTCAGTTAGGAACACACAACACAATAGGACATGCACAGCTTCTGGCAGAGCAATCCACTTATATGTGACAGTCACATCATACAAGGTAAGATAATACATACAACACTCATGGACTAGTCTGAGACAAGTGCGATGGTTGTTACAACAAGGTTCATGTGAAAGGCTTGTCTGATGTCTGACAGAGCCGTCGACATGGATGGTGACAATTGTTATCACAAAACCTAACCCTGACGAGCTGCTAATTAGGTAGACCTTGAGTAACTATTTCAAACCAACTTTTGGCTGAGGCTTAGTCTCCTCCACTTAAGAAGGCTCTCTCACTAGATTAAGGACTATTATCACTTAAGAAAAAAATTTAAATTTTGAGCATCAGTTTGATTCCAGAGGATTGATGTTAGTCTTGGTCTAGTCTTTCCATGGTTGTTTTAGAGTCTAAGATCTAGAAGAGAGTCTTGTTGGTATGGTCAAATAGGGTCAACACTTTGTTCTTGACTATCACTGGTCCCACATCACACATAAATTTCCATGTGTCAAACTTGTGTCAATGTTTTCATGCGCTACGAAACTGTCTAGGAGTTTTCGTAGCGCAAAACCCAAAATTTGCACTAGCTGCGCTAAAAAATTGGGGATTCATGATGATTCATGTTAAATTTCACCTTGCTATCAAATCTATCAGAATCCGTTAGTCTTACATCATCAATTGTCAGTCCATACACCATGCCTATCACATGCAACTGCTCATTCTCATCATTAGGTTGGTTAGGTGTCTTGGTACGCTAAAGTTTCAAATTTCAAAAAAGGATCCAATTGTTTTCAGTTATGATTATGTTTTGGTTCATGCATGAGAAGCAAATTGACATGCATTTAATTAGAATTCTCTGAAGTTCAAGTGAGGTAGTTTCCTTGTTTATTTCAAGTGAGGCAGTGATTGAGATTAAAATGGTGCAAGCTCTTCAATCTTCGTTTTGCAGGAATTCCATGGAGGTGTCTATAGAAAGGAAGGTTCTAGGTTAGACAGGTGTTTGAGGAATGATCCTGAAGGCTTAGATGTTCTCCTTAAGAACAATGAAGTTTAACGAGCTTTCAAACAGGTTGGCTATTGGAGATTTTGTGAAAAACTTCAAGGAGGCCACATGCAAATCACCAAAGAATTTGCTTTAAATTTCACAAGATTGAATTCAAAGGTTGGAGTGCTTGAATTATCAATCTCTCTAGAGGTTATATCTGCAGTCACTAAAATTCCAAGGGGATAGGAGAGGTGGTTTAAAAATTTCAATTTTGATATGACTCCTTGCAAGGAATTCTTGAAGCCAGAGTTCATTGATTCTGACTTAAACAAGTCAGTGCCCAGGAGCTTTGTCAAAGATTCATATGCCAATTCACTTACCTGCATACAAAGATACTTCACCTGAGAGGGGAGGTATCATAAGGTGTATTCCTATCACTTTAAGCTTTTTCTTCATTTCACTGGAATTATATCTCTATATTTTCCTTTCTATTTGTTTCGTAGCCTGGGCAAATGTGTGACAAGGTTTAGTTGAAGAAGGAAGCCTATGAGACCTCATTGTTTCATCATGTCTTAGTCAAATTGATCATTTTTCATGAGCTCCAAAAAATAGATAGGGAGTGGTCTATTTTCTTGTTTATGTCTAGCTTCAAGAATGAAACTGGTCTCAACTCTCAGGCTACAAAGATTTCTTCACCAACAGTTAGTCATTGTGAAGAAAAAAGATCAAGGATATTCGTGAAATTGAATTCTAGGAAATAGGTAAAGGAGCCCATGAGACCACTAGTAATCCAAGACACACCCCAACAGTCACAAAAAGAGAAAGGTCAGATCCAAGAGGGTGTAAAGAGCAATCCACAGGTGAAACGATCCAAAGAAGAGTAACTAGTAGCCAACTAGCTAGAGAAAAAGGTAAGCCAATGGTTACTGAGGGAAGCCCAGTTTCAAAACGAAGTTTGAAAGATTTGCTTCAAGCTATTGACATTGAAGAATCTCCTATGGTTCAAGTAGACTTAATGGAAGCAAGTAAAGGCAAAACCAAAAAATCCAAAACCTCTAAAAAGCTCAAATTTGATGCTCAGGATTCTGAATTTGTTTTTAAGCCAAGAAGACCCATGACAAGGCATTTAAAAGAGATACAAGAGGCACTGCCAGAAGTAAGTGAAACAGGGGAGGTGGAAAAATTTCATGAAGGACCTGTGGTTTCATCAGAAACATCATCACAATTGCGTAAAAATGACAGAGGTAAGGCAGTTATCTCTCAACAATAGGAATGTAGTTTTGTAGAGTTGAAAAAGAAACTGAAGCTAGAAAATCTTGAAATTGCCAAACTGAGAAAAACCTCAAGGAAACATGCAATCAACGAAGCTTAGTTTAACAAAATGGAGGCTCTGTGAGAAGATAAAACAATTTCAATACTCGAAGTGGTCAGCTGTCATGCTCAATACTTCACCTTGACAGTCCCTGCAATAAAAGAAGTAAGATACATCAGAAAGGTCAATGCAAAATTGAGAGCTGGAATCAAAATTATGAAGAGGCAAATCAAAGATTTGAAGACACAAATAAACTAGCCTAAGGATCATCCTCAGCTAAGAAAAACTACATAGCAAGTAAGGCTAAATCCTAAATTTTGATGTAGACTACCTTTTGAAGTTTACCTTGAAGAATGGTGTCAGTTTATTCAGTTTTGAACAGCTTCATGGCATATGGAAGAGCCATTTCGAAGGAAAGAAAGCTCAAGGAAGTTAAATTTTTGCCTTAAACTGTGTTTTTGAAATTACACAACAATTTTGTAGTGCGCTACGAAACTGCTATAGGTGATGCCTAATGCACAACAGTTTCATAGTGCGCTATGAAACTGTTGTAGCTGCATGTAATGATTTTGTGGACCAATTTTGAGAGACAAAAGGAAATATTTTTGAAGAGGGGCTTTTGAAAAGGATTACTTACAAGGTGTAAACATATAGCAAAGGAAAAACCAGTAAAGGAAGGACATCTATGAACTCTAAGCTCTATGTTATGAAAGTAGTCATTATTTCGTAGCTAGTATTGTTCATGATGCTTCAGGCAAAATTAAAGAAGTTATTGTCTTACCACGTGTATATGGGTAAGGTCTACAACATATGGAAAAAAAGCTAATCCAATGAATTTTTATGTAACTAAGAAGAACAATAGGGATAATAGACTTCGAAGATCCTTTTGGAGACCAAAAGCAGAAAAATAGGAACAACTTCCTAATTCCAAGAATAGTCAAAGGATGAGGCATCAAGGGTCAGCAGGGAGTTTAAAGCCACCACCAAAGCTAAACTGAAGAAGGCCACTTGTTAGAGAATGAGTTTGAATTTTAATCAATGATACTACCAACATAATGAGGAGTTACACTCCTAATTGTTTTAGGTCTCTAGAACTGCCAGTTAATAGTCAGTTACATTTTTATGTGTCAATAGGTGTCAAAGTAGGACAAATTCGAATTCCCCTCATGCTGGAGGATGAATCTAAGTCACGTATTGAACTCTATATATGGGAGAAAATCTAATGTATCAAGGGTTGGAAATTTTCAGAGAAACTCTCATATTGTGCTTTGTGTAAAACTCTGTTGTAAGTAGTACAATATTTGGCTTTGCTTCTCAGGAATTAGAAGGAATTCAATGTCCAGAATGTCTTGTATTGTCCTCTTTCATTATTTATAGTGGTATGAATGTGTGATTACTTAGAAATCACTAATTGTTCTCTAACTTACTTCATACATTTATAAACTGTGTTGTCCTATATGTTTATGATGTATTCTCCATGTGTTGAATTCTAGATGCCTTGACTTCCATGTAAAGATAACATTATTGTCATACTGAAACATTTTTTTACTCCATAAACCCAATGGATATTTTCTAATTGTGTTTAAACCATTTACACTTCTTTGTTTTTCTCATAGAGTTAGCCATATTATTCATTATCAATATTTTTAATGTAGTGAGAGAGCCCTCTCAGGTTGAGGAGTCTAAGCCTCAGCCAAAAGTTGGTTTGAAACAGTTACTCAAGGTCTACCTAATCAACAGCTCGTCAGGGTTAGGTTTTGTGATAACAACAAAATTAACAACATATGAAACACTTTAATAACAAGATTCATATAATTGCATATAAATCAGTTCATACACAAGTATGTAAGTTAAACAACATATATCATTAAGGAAACTGGAGCAGTCCAACTACAATAACAACATATGCATGAAAATGTGTTGGCTCTTATTATATAAAGAAGTGTAAGTCACAATCATACAATACACCATGTAAACCTGCTAACCCCAATAGTGGAACATTATAGGCACATCTGCCTGCTCCTCCAAACAGATGTACTAGCTCCGTGCAGCGGATAAGCCAAGGCGCGTTACAATATTGTACAAGCCTTCTTCAAGATGGTATTAGGAGAAGCTTGGCTCACCAAAAAGCCCGTACAATGAGTTATGAGGGACTATTTATAGAAAAGGGTGGGGTGAAACTTGACATTCCCCTTTATGATAGTTCGACTACCCTCATGACTCTTCACCTACTCTATGATTGTTACATCCAACGGTTGACACTTGACTTACACTTGACATGACTCAACATTATAATGCACATGTACTCATGTGAGGCAACATGGCTTGAGCAATCCTTGCAAGACATCACTGACACTCGGTCCACTGTGGTGAGACCAACTCTTTGAAGGTGGTGATCTGATGCCAATCCTGGTCATCCGTGATGGTGTGCATGCACCTCATGGTGACAACTTGTTTATTGAAATGCTTGCCTCCGTTGCAAACAGTGCATTGGTTTGGCCCCTTCATCCAACTCGTCTGCTAACATGCGCATGGTGTTCTTGGGTACGGTTAAAATAAAATCACACCGATGCATAGTGTCTATACTAATCTTCAAGTGTTTTCTGGTGGTCATGTGTATCAACTTGCCGAAGTACATGTTTAGCCCCAGTTGGACTTGCTTCTTGTCTTCACCTTGGTGACTGTGTTGAATGGGTTGGATTGCATGCATGCACTTAACAACATGCATGTTGTTGAATCGCTTGCATGCGATCAACAACACTACTCACCATGTTTTCTCCGTGTCAACTGTTGGGATGGATCCTTAACTTGTACAGGCGTAGTTTCATCTGTGAGTGCATGTTGAACCCACTGTTGTTCCTGTTCGTATTGCAACTCATCCATCTATCTATACAACTTCATGTTCTTCTTGAGTTGTTTCTTTAGCACATGCAACTTCTTCTTTGTTCCATCTTCTGCCTTCGTGTGATCATCAGGTCACACCGTCACTTCATAGCCGGAGCCTCCAAAGTTGCTTTCATCATCAATGGACCTGCTTGAGCTTGCAACCTTGTTCCACCTCTGTGTTGTCAACAACCCTCCTCTTGCATTCGTTGCATTTGGTATGTTTCCTTTAGCTATTATTCACGATGCTGCTCATTGTGATGTTGTTGATGTCATATCATGATGTCTTTGTCTACGAACAACTTGATGTCTTCATGGGTAGGCAAGTCCATGGACACTTGATCGATTTCATTCCAAGTGTGTTTTGAACAGTGTCTTCATCTCTTCTCACTTTGAAACCATTGTACTTGTACTTCTGAAAGGTAGATGAAAGCCTGGGATACCTAGAGACATGGCAACACTCATGGAAAGCAATTTTTCAGTTGAAACCCAAAATAAACATGAGAAATGACTTGCAACATACCTGGGTGCATGAGCATGAAGGTTTCCCAATTTCGGCTAGGAGGTCAGGGGACCAACTACCAAGACTACACAATGCATAGTTTGGGCTAATGGGAGACTAGATGACTCTAGAACTGCACAATGCACAATACAATCTAGTTGTTGACTGCTGGGATTGCGCAATGTGAAATTCCAGCTAGGAAGGACGACTGGCCTAGGGACATATTTGCGTAATTCCTTGGGCAAAGAAGCTACTATCCTCTAGAAATGCACAAAACAATCCTAGAGGCTAGTTCTAGGTGAGAACGCACAAATATGGGGAGGAAGGTGAGCCTTCCTTCCCCAAATTTCGCAATGTAGCCTTGGTGAAGGCAGAGTCCGGGCCAAGGTTGGCCCGACTTGCTGACGGGATACTGAAAGAAACTAAGACGGTAAATGCATGGTGACACTAAGTGGTAGTAGAAGTGATTGATAGTGCATGCAAAACATGAATGAAATATTCAACGAACAGATCAACATGCATCTGGGTGAGGTAGTTCACCGATGGGGTAAACATTTATGCAAGATAGTTTCATGCATGTGAAAGTAGTGAGATAGCAACAAAATTTGAAACAGAGCTAGGAAAAGCTAGTATATATGTAAATGACAGCAAGCATTCAAAGAAATCAAGTAAACATTAATCCCACAAGCGAAAACACAAAAGCGATAGAAATGCAACACAAGACATGGGAAGCGGGCTTAATCCAAAACAATTGAGTTGAATGTGCCAACTTCTCCTAGATTTCATGTGGGATGTCAGAGCTGCAATTTTTATGTGAGGAATGAGCTCTACAATGTTTGGTTGATGAGTTTTGATAACATCGAGGTTGTGCGTGCATGCCATGAATCTAGGGGAAGCGATACTTGGTGGGAGGTTTTAGAATTGCTCCTTGCATGTAACCTCTAACTACTAAACATAGATCCCTGAAACAAGGGATGCCTTTGCATGTTGTCTTGGGAGAAGTAGCCCATGCATACAAGTTTGTTTTGCTTAGTCCCGAAGGGAACCGGTCAATTTAGCTACACATGCAAGAGATTGCTTGACTGTTGGAGAGAAATGTTCATTTCTGGTTGGGAGCTGGGCTGACTTCCCAAGAGATATGTGTAACTTCTGGGTAGAGTAGCTCATTGTTGCCCAGATTTGCACAAATTCTAGGTTGACCAGCCTTGTTGGAGAAATTTTCACAAATCCTGCTGGGAGTGTTGGCAGGCAAGATTGTGCAATCCTGGAGCCGAGTAGGATGCCAGAGAGGATTGCACAATTTCTGGAGTGAAGGTTGGTTTACCTCCAGAAATGCACAATTTTCGAGGGGAAGTTTCTCAACGTGCTATTGGACCAAGTCCGGGTGAACATCCTATGTGGGGAATGGGTCAAGCTGTAGCTGACAAGCTTCCTTTATGAAAGAAAGACATTGAAACTTGTGAACTTGATGAAGCAAGGTAGGCTACTGTGAAGGGTAGAAGGGAGGCTCCAAAATGAGGCTAAGGAAAAAATTTGGAGGGTGGTTGGTGACACACAAGTAGAACTCCAGCTCTGTGAATGGACCTTGTTTGTGAAAAGAAAGTCTAACACTTCCAGAAGTATTGTTTAGTTTTTAGCTCGTCCTCATTTCACACTAACTTGATTGTCAGATGTAACATTTGCCAAACCCTTGGCTGGTTGACACACATTCGAAGCCAAGGCAACACAATTGTTTTGACTGGGGTGATGGGGTATATAGGTGCACAAGCAGTATCATCATCAGAGTCTTAGTTTCTTCTCTAGTGTTTCTCCACTGCTAGCAGGCTTGAATACTACCCCGATGGAGTCACATAGGAACACAAGCATGGATTCACTACCAGAGAGCCTGGTAAATACCTTGGTGGAGTTACTTGCATCACCTCCCTACGTAGGAAGCCTTTCTCTTCTTTCACCTTATTCATTTTCATTTTGATTTTTTCTTTTGACTTTACATTTTTTTCATTTTCATTTTCACTGTGCATAGAACTTATTCATTTTAGAGGACGAAGAGGGATCTTGACTTATTGAGAGCAGAGGAGGTTGTTCTAGTAGAGAAGTAGTTTATTTTATCTCTAGTGTGCCTCTTAAGGTTTTCCCCCTCACCTTACTCTACTTGATTGAGCTGACAAGGGTTAACCAAAAAAAAAACCAGCTAGAGAAGGTGACACTAGTTAGCGCACAAGAATTGTGTTTTCACCGAGGTTCACTTCGAAAAATACATATTTTCCTTCGACGTATCATGGAATAAAATTAACAAGCTCATCATACAAAGGCAAGATAAAAGATAATGAAGTAGTGTAGTTGTATAAGCCCTCTTGTACTTTACCTAGCTTGCTTCAAGAATCATACATGGTTTCATGCAAAACTAACCTACGAACAAAAAAAATAACTGACAAACAACAAAGCAAAGCAAGAGTGGAAGAAAATTAAAAGCGAATCAAGTAAAAAAAACAAGAAAACAAGCAAACAAGAAAACAAAGCATGTAAAAAAACAACTGAAAGAAAGCACTACTCCTAATCCTACACTAATGGTGCATGGGCCTGATAACGTGAGGTGACACTTCCAATGCAGCCACCGACGCATTGGCAGACCCATGTTGGTGAAGGCTTGGTCTGCGAGCAACCCAATTATGCGAACTAGCAAGCAAGAAAGATATAACAATGAAGACAACCACATTTCATGATTCAAAGTGCCCACGGGACATAAGTGAGTGCATGTGCATGACGGGAAGCTTGTGGACTTACCATGATGATGTGTGACACTACGTGAAACTTTGAAGCATAAGAAGAATCTTGACTGTGACATGCAAGAAAAAGAAATAACAAAGATAACTTGTGTCGCGCACGAGTGATTGCAATGTAAGACTCCTCCAATGCATGAGCAATGGGATCATGTAGTTTGCTAGGAGGAAGTAAAATATGAGTGTTATATTGATCTTAAGTGCATACAGATGAGTGATGAGGAGCATTGAGTGTTGAACAATTTCCTAATCAAAAGTGAAACCAAACTTAGGATAGCGAGGGCCTGACATAACCATCAGCTCGAGCTGAAGTGCCTCAATAGTCTGTGGGGTTTCAACTTCGTTGACAGATGGATATTCATAGACGAGTGGCTTAGGTGGATTAATAACGAGTGAATCAACATCATGATTGTATGATGAGGTGAAGAGATCATGACAACCAAGATAAAAAAATTCAAGATGTTGGTCAACATCCTCATGGTTTCATGAATCACAGAGAGGGGTAGATGAGGAGGAAAGATGTTCACCCTCTGTGTTTCTGGAAAAAGTAGATGAAAGATCAAGTGGATTTCTAATGAATGATTGGTCCTATCCATTGTTGGATGATAGGGTAACATATGGTGTGTCCTACGAAAGATCAACAATGGGTGCATCCATGGATGAAGACGCACATGCAAAATCATGGATGGCAGGTTCACCAATGATGTTAGGAAAGAATGAAGAGGGTTCAGATGGAAGGGAGTCATCTTTCGCTGAGTGTTGATGCTCAAGCTCCCACTCATACTCTTCATGAATGACAATGCATGTTGGTTGTGAAACACCAACTCCGTCAGTGGGTTGTTCCTCGTTCACAACAAGTGAAGAGTTTGGAACGAATGAACACAAGGCAACATCATCCAGAGGAACACCCAGGTTTGAAGATGGAGGTCGTAGAAAAGAATGCATATGTGGATTCGAAGGAATCACAACCAAATATACGTGAAAATTTATTGAAGTGATGTTGGGAGGGTGTTAAGGATGAAAAGGTGTGCAAGCATGATCATCAACATCACTAGGTAGTGGTGGACATGTTGAATAAGAGGAAGGAAAACAATTAGTTGAGACAGTGCCGGCTTCGACATAAGATTGTGGATCTCAATCAACAAATAATGTTGAGTGAGGCTTGATCTCAAACCTTTTCTTTAGAAGGGAAGATTTATTAAGGTAGTACTCGAATCAGTCCCAAATATAAGCAAATTTCATCTGGCTCCTCAAAGCTTGAAACTACAAGTCATGGAAGTGCAGCTAAAAATCAATAATGGATTCATATGGAGCCCTCCATTGCTATAACAATTTCTGGTCAAGATGGTTTGGATCAAAAGGATATAATGCATCTTTAGTAACATCACAGAAGTGCTCAAATGAGTGCACAGTGTCAACCTATAGGCTGAGCACCCAACCAAATGGAGATTCACTAAGTGTGTATGGAAGCAGCAAACTAGCCTATTCGTCAGAAAACTCATCTTCCTCATGAATCATGGAAAGAAAGTGAAGTGCTCAGGACAAGCCACTTCGCCTTCATCATCATACATGTGAGTGGAAAAGAGATTGAAAAAGTTCCTTGAGATGGATACATCTTCAAGATTCGAAAAAAAACCTCGAAGGAAGAAGAGTGAAAGACTCCATGAAAGATATGCAAAGGTTCAAAATTGGATGAGAGGACATAGATTGTCATCAGGCCCTCCTTCTAGTGCCATAAATGTTGACGGTGCTAGACCTGCCAACATGTCAAGGGGATCTCCTCCATAATAAGTCCCAATTAGACCTTAGATTGTTTGGTGTAGGAGTCCCAACGGTGGTTTGTAAGGTAATTCCTTCACCGCGATGTCACACAGAGGCAAGTAATGTAACTTTGTTAGTAGCAAGGGTGTGACTGATGCAGTGATTCAAAGAAGGTGTATGAGAGGTTCTAACACTTCGAAGGGAGAAGAAGGTGAAGGTGAGTTCCAAGTTGAAAGGGATCAGTCCTAGCTCAGCTAGGAACACACACCACAAAAGGACATGCACACCTTCCGGAAGAGCAGTCCACTCAGATGTGGGAGTCACATCATACAAGGTAAGATAACACGTACAACACTCACAAATTAGTGTGAGACGAGTGCGATGGTTGCTACAACAAGGTTCACATGAAAGGTATGTCTGATGTCTGGCAGAGCAGTCGACATTGACAGTAACATCATTAACCACATATGAAACACATTAACAACAAGATTGATATAATTGCATACAAATTAGTTCATACACAAGTACGTAAGTTAAAAAAAATATGTCAAAGGCAACCAGAGCAGTCCAACTACAATAACAACATATGCATGAAAATTTGTTGGCTCTTATTATATAAAAAGTGTAAGTCACAATCATACAATACACCATGTAAACCTACTAGCCCCAATAGTGGAACATTACAACCAAATCTGCCTGCTCATCCAAAGAGATGTACTATCTCCGTGCAATGGAGAAGCCAAAGCATGTTACAATACCATCCAAGCCTCCTTTGAGATAGCCTTATTAGAAGCTTGGCTCACCAAAAAGCCAATACAATGAGCTATGAGGGGCTATCTGTAGCAAAGGTTGGGGTGACCCTTAAGATTCCCCTTGGTGACAGTTCAAATACCCTCATGACTCTTCACCTACTCTATGACTGTTACATCCAACCATTGACACTTGACTTACACTTGACATGACTCAACATTACAATGCACATGTACTCATGTGAGACAACATGGCTTCAGTAAGCCTTACAAGACATCACTGACACTCAGTCCACTATGATGAGACCAAATCTTTTGACATGCTTGTGATGGTGAAGGTGGTGAACTAATTCCAAGCTTGGTCATTCGTGATGGTGTGTATGCACCTCATGGTGACATCTTGCTAAAGCGAAATGTTGCCTCCATTGCAACCGGTGCATTGGTTCGACCCCTTCATCCATCTCGTCTACTAACATGTGCATGGTCTTATTGGGTATGGTTGAACTAGAAACACATTGATGCATAGTTTCTATGCTGATCTTCAATCAACTTGCCGATGTACATGTCTAGCCCCAATTGGACTTGCTTCTTGTCTTCACCTTGGTGAGTGTGTTGAATGGGTTGGATTGCATGCGTACGTTCAATGACATGCATGTTGTTGAATTGCTTGCATGTGATCAACAACACTTCTCACCATGTCTTCTCTGTGTCAGCTACTGGGATGGATCCTTGACTTGTACGGGTGTAGTTTCATGTGTGAGTACATGTTGTGCCCATTGTTATTCTTGTTCCTGTTGCAACTCATTCATTTGTCTGTACAACTTCATGTTCTTCCTGAGTTGTTGCTTCATCACATGCAACTCCTTCTTTGTTCCATCTTCTACCTTCGCACAATATTCATGACGCATCGTCACTTCATAGTCGTAGTCTCCAAATTTACTTTCATCATCAATGGACCTGCTTGTGCTTGCAAACTTGTTCTACCTCCATGTTGTAAACAACCCTCCTCTTGCATTTGTTGCATCTGGTATGATGTCTTCGACTAATTTTCATGATGCTGCTCGATGTGATGTTGATGTTTTCATATCTTGATGTCCTTGTTTACAAACAACTTCATGTCTTTGTGGGTAGAAGAGTCCATGGACACTTGATCGACTACATCCCCATGTGTGCTCTGAATGGTGTCTTCGTCTCTTCTCTCCTAGAAACCACTGTACCTATACTGCTGAAAGGCATATGAACACATGGGATACCTGGAGACATCGCAACACTCATGGCAAGTAATATGTCAGTTGAAAAAAAATGAGCATGAGAACTGACTTGCAACATACCTAGGTGCATGATCATGAATATTGTGCGATTTGCGGCTGGGAGCTCAAGAGACTGACTACAAAGATTGCACAAGGCATATTTTTGGTTTTTGGGAGACAGGCTAACTTCTAGAACTATTCAATGCATAGTCCAGTCAGGTTGCTGACCATTGGGATTGCACAATGTGCAATTCTAGCTGGGAAGGACTACTGGCCTAGGGACAGATTTGCGCAATTTCTTGGGCCAAGCAGCCATTGTCCTCCAAAAATGCACAAAAGAGTTATGGACGCTAGTGCTTATTAGGAATGTGTAAATCTGGGGAGGAAGGTCATTGTTCTTTCCCCAAATTGTATAATGCAGCCTTGGTGAAGGCAGAGTCTAAGCCAATGTTGGCCTGACTCATCGACGGGCAACTGAAAGCAACTAAGGCAGTAAATGCATGGAGACACTAAGTGATAGAAGAAGTGATTGACAATGCATGAACAACATGAATGAAAGATTCAACAAACAGATCAACATTCATGTGGGTGAGGCAATTCGTTGGTTAGGCAAATGTCCATGTAGAATAGTTTCATGAATGCAACAACAGTGAGATAGCAACGAAAACTGAGACAAAGCTAGGAGAAGCTATTATACAATAGTGAGCATTCAAAGAAATCAAGAAAATGGTACTCCCATAAGCAAAAACAAAAAAAGTGATAGAAATGCAGTACAAGACATGGGAAGCGGGCTTACCCCAAAACATTTGAGCTGAAAGTGCAGACTGCTCCTAGATGTGATGTGGGATGTCAGAGCTATAAGCTTGATGTGAGGAATGAGCTTTGTAGTTTCCGATTGATGATTTTTGATAACATCGAGGTTGTAATGTGCATTCCATGAATCTAGGGGAAGTGACACTTGGTGGGAGGTTTCAGAATTCCTCCTTGCATGTAACCTCCAACTATTAAACATAAATCCCTAAAACAAGGGATGCCTTTGCATGTTGCCTTGGGAGAAGAGGCCCATGCATGCAAGTCTGTTTTTCTCATTTCGAGAGGGAATGAGTCAACTAAGCTACACATGCAAGAGACTACTTGATTGCTGGAGAAAAAATGTGCATTTTTGGTTGGGAGTTGGGCTAACTACCTAGGAGATTTTCACGATTTCTAGGAAGAGCAGCTGACTAGTGCCTAGATTTGTGCAAATTCTCAGCAGAGCAACCTTGCTAGGGAAATTTGCACAAATCCTACTGGGAGTGTTGGCAAGTAGGATAACACAATCCTGGAGCCCAACAGGCTGCCAGAGAGGATTGTGCAATTTCTAGAGGGAAGGCTGGTTTCCCTCTAGAAATGTGAAATTTTCAAGGAGAAGCTACTTAGCCCCTAGCTAGACCAAGTCCAGGTGGAAAACCTGTGAGGGGAATGGGTCAAGTTGTGACTGTCAGGTATCTGTTGTGCAAGAAAGACACTGAAGCTTGTGAACTCAACAAAGAAAGGCATGCTGCTGTGAAGGTTGGATGGGAGGCTCCAAAACAAGGCTAAGGAAAGTTTTTGGAGGGTGGTTGTAGCCACTACAATGCGACCCAAAGTAATAATACTAATGCAAGGTATGGATACATACACATCATGACACTTGCACAAGTATGGTTGGCCTAATAAAATATCATGAACTTCAAGGGGATCAACATCACATAGTACGTCATCTTTGAAAAGCTTGATGCTATAAGTAAGGAAGCATTGTTGGCTTATGCAGAGATCTCAACCTTGATGGAGCCACCCAATGGTGTATGGCTGCGGGTGTGGTGTTATTAGTATACCCAAATCCTCCATGACCACTGCTAAGATGAGGTTGTTTTTAATTTCATTGTCAACAATGAACTACAACTGTTAACCCTTCACTATCATCTATGAGTTGAAGAGATGCTCACCCTCCTCTGGATCTTTGGGCTCAATATTCTTGACCTTGGTGGTGGAAATGGTGGTGTTTGGTTCCACATCAATGATATATTTCCCATTTTTGTGTTCTAGCTCTAATTCAAAACATACACCTAACTCTGAAGGTTTTAGCTCAGCGACCAATGACTACATTGTGTGATATTGATTTTTGTTGTGAGAGGGGCTTTATGGAACTCACACCATTTTTGTGTCTCTTTCTTCATCTTCCCACTATTTTTCTTTGATTTTGGCTTTGATGGATTGTACTAGGTCATTATTCCTTGGATTAGTCCTTTTTATATAGTTTATAGGTGCTTTTCCCCTACTTTGGATTCACAACTCCAAATTCCTGCTTATTTTATTCAATTTTTTTCTTGATCTTGATAACATATTGCTATGCCATGCCATGAAAGGATATTTACATGAACTAAATTTCTTCTTGGATATATTTTTGTAGATATCCATGGTAATTGAGTACCATATGTCACTCAGATTCCTTGATACCTAGCTTTATGTGTAAGGTATGAAAAATATTTGTGAACTCTGACATCTCTTAGTCCCTTTCCTTCCACAATATGGTCCATTTTATATACTTTTCTTCATAGCTCCAAATAGGGAATATTGTTCCTTAACAATGCCTCCAAAAGAACCCCAAGATGGTGTGGAACAAAATATCCAGTGTGCCTCCTCATCCTTTTTCTCATAGTAATTTTCCCACTAGTGCTTGACATGGGGGGCGGCCTTAAGGAGTGCAAAAGTAATATTTTTCCTATCGAAAAAATTATGGAATGAGAAATATCCTTCAAGAAAATTAACCATCTATCTACATCATCACCATCTTTTTGACCTTCAAATATAGGAATTCCAATGTTA
Source organism: Pinus taeda (assembly GCA_000404065.3). Classification (NCBI taxonomy): domain Eukaryota; kingdom Viridiplantae; phylum Streptophyta; class Pinopsida; order Pinales; family Pinaceae; genus Pinus; species Pinus taeda. Next base: position 31,490 of record APFE030724213.1, read on the forward strand.
ACTTTCTAATTAATGAAGGTAGTGCCTCCAAAGTGATTGTTAGATGAAGATGCTTCGCCCACTATATCCATCGAAGGATTTATGAAAAATTATACATCATTTGGTTCCTTTGTTTCTTAAAGGTATTCTTCAAGAAATGGTTTGAAAGGATCTTATTCTCCCTTTTCTTTCTTCTCTTCTTCCATGGGAGGTTGTCAGGGTTGGTGGCACCAGTCTTTCAAAGGGTCAATCAGTTCAATTCCCAACTCCCTATACATTGAAATCGTTGGGGACATGCACAAAAAAAAAATGAGAAAGAGCATAACTCTCTAATACCACTAATACATATTTATGAAGGAAAAAAATGGAATACATATTTAAATACAAACATAGAGTTACATCAAAAACTAAACTTCAATTAATTGATAACAAATTTTGAAAGTTTTTTTACATGCATAATGGTAACAAACTAGCTCAGGCAATGGTAGCTTATCTCTGAGAAGAGATGTGACAACTACATGTCTTCTGAACTATGTTACAATGAGGCTCTAATACAATTTTGACATCAAGAACCAATGGAAAACCCTAAACATTCAAAATCCTAATTGTAGGAGATGAATTGTAAAAACCTTGTGAGTCGTGCTAGGGTGAATTAGAACATCAACTTCCCGAGCTCATAACTTTGGCATACGATATTTTTTTGGCATGCATGATACCTAATAAGAAATATTTATCTAAGGAAAACAAATTTTAACTACAAATGAAAGGCTTGAATTCCTCTTGTTTTCCCATTGCCCCCAAAAATGTCATTTAGGGCCTCAAAATGGCTCTAAAAGTTTAGGACCTCAAAAACTACGAAAAATAGAAAAAGTTCGAAATAGGAAACTAAAAATAAACATTGTTGGGGGTCGAAGTGGAATAGGTAGGTGGCCATCAATATCTACGTGGGTCATTCCTCCCCCCTTAGGAGGAAACGATACCCATTGCATTGAGTGCCTCCGTGAGATGAGGACATTTCTTCTGAATTTTCTCCCTCGTGAGTTAGTTCCCTTAGTGTAGTCGATGGATGATTTTGATAACCTGATATGACTAGATCCTATGTTGGTGAGTGTTCTTGATATGTTTATCCATTATCCAATCATTTTTTTCTTATTCAACATAGTATGGTTGAAGGTGGTCCACATTGAATATAGAGTGCAAGCCAAGGAATAGGGGGATACTGAAATCGAATTAATTTTCTACCACATCCTTGGTGATGGTGTAAGGCTCATTTCAGAGTGGCTGAAGCTTCCAATGGGATCTGACAAGGCATTCCTTCTACAAATGCAACCAAACCTTGTCGCCCACCTTAAACTAATGTGGCACTTGATTCTAATCATGTTTTTTTTTGTACTTCACATTATCTTTATCCAATATGTTGTGTTCTAATTTTCATATGTGTTGAATGCGCTCAATAAACCTAGTGGATTTATTAGCTCTGGATTAAACATGTGTATATTCTTCCCATGTAGTTGCAACAGGCATTGCAACATTAATGAGACATAGTGTTTGAAATCACAAGCCCACTTGAAAGGATTTATGTCCACTTGAGCTATGGAGATCTTTGTTGTAGTTCTTTTGCACACAGGGAAGACTCTCATCCCATGTCCTTCGATGATTCAAGTTTTACATGCGTAGTACGTGTGTTATCATCTTGTTGATGACTTCTGTCTCACCATCAGAATGGGTTGAATGCAATCAACTCGGTGAGCTTGGTGTCCAAAATTTAGCATAGGCTCAACCAAAATGTTCTTAGGAAGTTTCTATCCTAATTTGATATAATGGTATATGGGATACATAAATGTACCCACACTCGTTCAAAGAATAATTTGGTAATGTCTTCTACTGTGATACTCTTCCTATAGGTAACAAATATTTCCATATTAGAAAATATGTTGATAACCACAAATACACAGTCGTTTCCATGCTTGGTAGAAGGATGGCCATATATATAGTCCACAGAAATAGATTCTTGGGTGGGATAGGAGTAGGCAAATGAGTTTACAGGCCTTTATTCATAATGGTTTGCTTGGTGACAACATAGGCAATGGAAGAACTAATATATTTTCTGAAATCCTATTAGAGATTTGGCCAATAAAAACACTTATGTAGTACTACCACTATATTCTCTACATCAAAGTGTATTGCGACATGATTATAGTTCACCTCCCAAATCAACTTGGAACACTCGCTTGAAAGAACACAAAGGTGTCCCAGGTGGCATAACTATGCATCCTAGAGGAGGAATTTTGGAACTTACTTGTCATCCATCAACATATGACATGTGGTGGTGAATTATGGATCATTGTTTTCAAAATGTGGCCATCCGGAAGTCCCATGCCCATAAGAGTCGAGAACAGTGGTCAACGCCACAAGTAATGGTAGAATGAGGCAATATGCATCATTATTTGTGTTGCCCATATTATACTTAATATTCAAATTGAATTTTTGCAAATATGTGGACCATATCTGGTGATGATTGTTCTACAAATTTCCCTACATATGCATAAACTTTAGAGGTAAGTGATCTATATGGATGATTTTTTCCTTCCCCAAAATGTAATGTTTCCGCCATAAGAAAACCTACATAATGGAGTACATCTCCTTATCATATGTGGGGTGTTTTTGAATCATATCAGAGAGTGTCTCACTATGATACGCCACGATAAGCCCTTTTTGCATGATAATTGCACCAATAACATAGTTCTAGGAATTTGTCTCAATCTCAAATGGTTGTTGTAGGTGTTAGGTTCCTACCAATAGGAGTCATAATTTTGAATTTCTAAGGTTAAGCCTTGTAATATGTACATACCTTTGCTTTCTACAAATGTTTCCCATATTGAAAAATCAAAAAATGAAAAGAGGGTATGTCCTAAAAGAAAAATCAAATGAAAAAAAAGAATAAGAAAAGGTCCAAAAAAGTGAAAAATATGAACCCCAAAAACAAAAGACCATGAAAGTGTGCAAATCAAAATGCCACTAATATTTACTTTTATGCATAATAATGATTGTGTGTAGCTTGTATTCATGCCACAATCCATGGTAATCAAACTATTTAATCTTGATTATGCCATGTTTTAAATTTCATGTTGATAGTTAGAGAATAAAATCTGATCAAACTGTTTAATCGTGGCAAATCATTAGATAGGTAGAGTAAATAAAAGGAGCTCATTAGTTTAATCTGAGCCCTTGGATGATATAAAGTTAGAATAAGATAGTTTCCTTCTTTAAAATAAAATGGATAAGGGTTTGCTACCATAAATTCACCCAAATAAAATGAAGAAAAAAATGGTAGGATGAGTAGATGGGTAAGTAGAAGAAAGGTTGCAGAAGTATGTTGATTGATTAGACAAAAGCTCATTTATCATCTTTCAAAATATATTTCAAATGTGAATGGGCAATTAAGAATGCATAAGGTTTAAAAAGTCAATTAATTATCTCCTCCCATTCATTTCACCCCTTTACCTTACTAATTTCCCATAAATAAATTCAAAGTGCTCAAAAACCTTTAAGTCAAAGAGGCTCAGAGCATTTCTCTGACTTTTGGAGGAATTAGATCCTTGGCATAATGACTTAAGGACAACAAGTGCTATATTCCCCCTCATCAAAAATTCATCTCCCTTCATTCCCCCTCATTTCCCTAATAAAACCCCTTTTCCTAAGGTTAAAACACTATTTGCCTAGGGAAAGTAATCACCCCCATGTAAAACCCCTTTTTCCCAAAAACCCACAAAAACACTTTAGCCTAAGTTATAATGCATATATGAAAAAAGCAAACAAATCACAGAAAATACATTATGCTTAGTGAAATTCATTTCTGTTGTTTTCATATTAACTTCTAACTTTTATATATTAATTCCCATTAATACCCTTTCTCGTATGTATATATTAAATCCCTTACATTAATATCCCTAGACCTAGTTTTAACTATAAAAGTAAGAATTTCACCCAAACCCTGACAAAGCTCATTAACTGATCGATTCGCGATTACGTTAACTAAAACTCTGCAAAACACCCCCGCTGCCTAAGTTCATGATTAACCCATGCTTAATCACCATACTGCCACAGTTAACCCATCCCCCCCCCCCGCACCACTTTACCCTCTATGCTCATTCGTAGCGTGATCACCATCTGATCTGAAGGCCCACATCCAATGCTCATAAGCCATTTCAGGTGGGATCATCCACCGAATGATACCCACCCGAAAAAGTGGTTTTCTGCCTAGCCCACGACGATATGTTTCATTCAATGATTGGAATAAGGTGACCCCTCCTGAATACCACCAAGCCCACAAAATAGGTGCGAAATAAACCACTTACTTCCCTCTCACTAAATGACAAAACCGTCTACTGTTCACTTTGTGCCAAAGTTCAAAAAAATCAAACCTTTACCCGTTTAAACATGAAAGCCCCAGTTTTGCTCGTTTTCACCTATTTGTGCAGTAAAACCCTGTACAACCCCTTTCCACCACCTGAAGCCTCTGCTAACCAATTCAAACATGGTTTACCTCAAGCACTTTGGAATCACTCCATAGACCGATAAAGCTCAATAAATCCATTAGTGACCCTCCCTGTCAACCCAACATTTTTTTAATCGTTTGTTTTATTTTACAAGCAATCAAAAGGCCACAACATTGGGTAAATAGTCTTAATACTAGTCATAAGACCTGTTCTGAGATTATTATCAAATATATGCAAACAAAGATGGAAAATAAAACATATAGTTAAAAGACAAGCAGAGGAAACATGGAATTAAACGATTTATTGTTGAAATAGATAGTAAAAAGCTAAAATATACAGTGAAGGTAAAAGGACATAGTAAAGAATAGTCAAAGTGTATCAGGGTTAAAGAGTATCAGATTGAAGACCAAGTCAAGTAAAGTAGCTAGCATGAAGACAAACAATAGGGAAGATAGTTACAAAGCATACAAATTCATGTCAAAGTGAAGATAGATGAAAAAACAGAGCAGTAAAATTAAACAATAAAAGTAAACATGGATGCAGTAAGGGTTAAACAGAGATGAAAACACTTTAACTAGAAACAATGAAGTTTATCTAAAGTAAAAGTGAAAAAAAATTAAAAGAAATATAACGCTAAAAGATAAAATCAGAGCAGAAATGATACATTCTTCAAAACTTTCCTATTTAAGTCATAGTTTTTAAGAAAATCGTTCGGCCAATCCAAGATGAATTTTGAGAAACTGAGAGAGTTTTATCTCGAAAACATACTTATCGACAATAACCTCTTTCACTTTTTACATATCTATCTCATATTGAGATATAAAATGGTATCAATGGACCCTAATTTTGCAGAATTGCTGGGGCAGAATGGACAAAGAAAAGATGCATTTAGTGACTTGGAAGCCTCATCATCAATTAAGAGTTGCTATCAAATATGAATTTCTCTTCTTTGTCACCCTCAATCCATAAATGTAGTTCCAAATGGATTCATTAGTCTTGAGTGTCCTTTATTTAAGTTCTATTAATGTAAAACAATTTAAGATATTTGTAAAACCAACCTTGATATTTTTTTTCAAGATATTTTAGTTTAGAATTTGTATACATACTTCTTCATTTGAAGTATTTTGGGTGGATTCCAAGTCATTTCTATAGACGTTTTCTCTCAAATCAGAGCTCTATTGTATCAATGACTAGATTGGCTTGCTGGATCAAGGAATAAAGATAAGATATTTTGCAGGATTCTTGTGTAAAGCGAAATACAAATAAGTATTCTCCTATGTTCATTGTTATTTTCCTTATGTTCTTTCGATAATATTTTGTGTAAATTTCTAAAATCTAAATGTATAAAAAGGAATGATATTTCAAAAATTGCTTAAATGCACCATGTCTTGACTGTTTTACATTCTGAATGTTTTCTCCTAAACTATTTTAGCTAGGGAATTCTTAACTGCTCCTTAGCTTCCATAGTTTCTCCTCTAATCTATAGAAAATGATTCTTAATTGCCTTGTGTTCATGATCACCCTCTTTTCTTCATTATGATCCCAATCCAAGGATTCTTAAGTGCCCTTTCACCCTAGTTAGAATCACTTCACCCCTTAAGCCTAAAGATTTGCATTTTGCTTTGTTAGCTTGCCTTGTGAACATTCCCTTTAATGATCTGGTCCAGTTATGCTATCCATTTGTTGACTTCATAGCCCAATGTCTTGAAGATCTAGCTCTATCCATTTGCTAAAAGGATTCCACCACCAAATCTTCAACGCAAATCAAAACCCCCCTAAACTTTCATAAATAGCCTAATATCCCATCAAATAAATGTAAAACATATAAAGGGAGTCCTCTCTCTACTTAGGTTGGCTAGAGCCTAAGCCTAAAAGTTGGTTTGTGGTTACCCCAGTGATCTCTTTCCTTAACCTTGGGAAATTACTGGGTGATAACATAGTGGTGAGCATACTGGGAAGAACTAATATTTTCTTCAGAAATGTTTTACAGGTTCAGATCTAATTTATGATGGTGGATAGTGATCAAACACACAAAGGTTAAAATCATCCACCTGGTGACTCCAAATCAATTTCACAATCAAGACTCCATTGGAGGAATGAACCTGAAATAACAATATGAAAAGACCAGGCTTTTAACTTGGATTGCTATCCAAGGCATTATGTTCTTTCTCATCAATAAAGTTTTCAATGTATACTGTATTTTAGAGAAGATTTTAGATTAATATTTTATTATTTCCCTTTGAAAATTGTAGATATAGAGTCTCCTTACACATTTGAGCAACATTCTTCTAACTCTTATGAAGATCATTTTCCAATTGTGGAACAACAAACAATCAAGATTATTCATACAATCCCTGTATATATTCTAGTACCTCATAAAGTTCCTGATATATATAAACCACTCATTTTACCTCCTACATTCCATGCTTTCCCTAACAATTATTACAAGCATTTCCCTAGGTTTGATGGAGAGAATTGTTCACTGTTCAAAAACATATTCAAGGTTTTGAGAATTATCTAGACTTATTTGAAATTGATGAAGATGATGTTATTACTAGGATTTTTGCTCTTTCTTTGCAAAGTAGAGTAAAGAGTTGGTTCAAGAATTTACCTAATGCAAGCATCTCAAATTTCCAATAGTTTGTCAAAATTTTCCTTGATATATGGATAATCAAAGTCAATATTCTTGTGATCATAGAAGAATATAATCAGTTAAGAAGACAACCAGATGAAACAATACAACAATTTTCAGATAGATTTAGTCAAGCCTATTATTCAATGCCATCAAATATATGACCTCCCCCCCATTTAGCTCTTTTATTGTCCAAGATCATTTGATCCAAAAATAAAATTTCAGCTAAGAGAAAGAAACCCCTCAACACTAGACCAAATGTAGAACATTGCAGTAGATGTAGAAGTTAATCTACAAATTAGAAGAGAAAAGTTGAAAGTAGAAGCAGGGGAAAACAACATTGCAGAGGTAAAACACGACATTTTGGTAAGAAAGATAGAGGAAAGGATGCAGACCATGAAAGATAATTTTTTTTTGCTCAAAATCACCATGACATATTTATTTCACAAAAAGAAGAGGTTCATAGCCATGAATAAATTCCTACTAATTCCAACTACCATAGATTAAAAGATAGATTTATAGAGCAGTATGTGTAGAAGCAATCTGCTGATCTAATGTGTATATTTGATGACATTACTTCTTTTAATGATTTTCCTAAATATGATCAGTATGATGATAATTATGTTCTTCAAATCCAAACTAACTTTACAGAGAAATCAGAAACTAGTTCAGGGAATAAGGATATTCGGTTTCATCAACTTGAAAACAATGATCATCTTATTCATATCAACTATGAAAGTGAGGATGAAAGTGCAGAAAATTTGGAAATAAGTGAAGATTTGTTCCCTCTTTGTTTTGCTTCATTTCAGTTCATTAGAGAAAACTTTAAAGCAATAAAAAATTAGCAATATTTAGGTATTGACATTAACAACAAAGAAGACAATAAAATTCTTGATCAAGATCCTTCAGCTTCTCAATTACAGTTGTCAAATTCCATTGAAACACCTGATCAAATAATACAAGAAAGTTCTATATCACTATGTTTTGAATCATTTCAATTTTTAAAGGAAGTGTGGTATGAAAACTCTAAAGAAAAGGATGAGCAGCTTGTAGAAATTTGTGAAGTCCCATTCAAACCTATGAGTAATAAGTTGCAACAATTGTTCCAAGTTTTTCATGATCACATAACTCATTGGTTGGATAGTGAATCAATCAGAATTTTTCTTCATTAACTAACAATTAGATTCGGGATCAAGATGATAAAGGTTTCATCAGTCAAACATTTCAATAAGAAGAAATATCATCACAATGCGTGTTTGAAAATATGTAGGGTGATAAAGGTGAAAGCAATATTTCAGTTTCATGGCTTGGAGGCCATCCACAACAAATGTACAGTTGCTTAAATTAGTTCAAAAATAGTGTGTATATTTTGGAAGATCCTTTTGTATAGTTTTTATAGTCAACAAAGGAAATCAAGTATTTTCTTATCTTCTCATTTGTTGACAAGGTTATAATTGGCTTTAGAATCTCAGTTTTAATCACAAACAAGCACAAGCAACAAAATTCACCAATGTATATGATGCTTGAATGGTTGTATTGGCTATTTCATTTTATCTAACTAGCAGTTAGAAAGCTGACTAGACTAAGTAGGTAGGATTTCAGTTTGAATAAATTCAGTTTTCAGCAACAAGTTTATGTTAGATCAGATTTCAGTTTGCAGAAAAAGGTGTATTTTTAGTTCAAAAGTTTTAGTCACAAAGATTACACAACAGAGCATATACATGTGTGGGACTGGCCCAATGGATCAGGCTACTAGTCGATGGTGTTCCTGATATTTCACAAGGAAATACCATCCCCAAGTGGAGCCACTGTTAGGTTCCTATACCAATAGGAGTCATAATTTTGAATTTCTAAGGTTAAGTGTTATAGACATATTTGGGCACTGCAACCCCAATCTCATATGTCCATTAACCAAGGGCTTCTAAGCCCCTAAAAGTGTTGTTTCATACCCTAAAGGAGAAAGGTCGTCTGATTACATCATTTCCTGGAAGTTCTCCTTGAAAAACTACTCAAAACTAGTCAAAACAGGACCATACAGACTGCTCAGTGCTAAGGGTACGATGCATCTTACCTGCCACATGCAAAAAGTGTGATGCATACTGAAAAGCCCTTCTGTAGGGTGCGATAAGTGAGAGCAGACAAATGGTAGAGGTGGTTGGCTAGGTGGAAACCCAGAGAATCTTCTAGAAATTATCCATTTGACACTTGCCTCTCTGAATTCGCCCAGGGATGAGTAAGGGATCATGAAATCTCCAAGTGGAACCAAGAACTATTAGAGAGATGACACTAATCAAAATCCCAGAAGCTGACTCACCCACCTGCAAACATCTATATATGGATCCCTCATCCTAGAGATCCAGAGGTTGGAATTTTGTATCTTGTAAGGAAGTGTTGTTGGTTTCTCTATGGAACATCATAGTGTTGGGTGATATAGCTTTTCATGAGGTGAAGAGGGCTTTCATGCTGGGAGGATGGCGTTGGGTCAGACTAATGGGTTGTAATCCTCTCTTCTACTACATCTATCAATAAAGCTATTTGAGTTTTCCTCCATATTCTTGTATATCTTTGAATCTTGAATTGATATGTGCATTTGTATGGTTAATATATATCTGATCCTATATTGTTTATGATTATAGATCTCTATGCTTTGATGGTATTATGATGCTTTGACTCTATAGGTGTTCTTTGAAGTAGGACAAATAAAGAAGGAGTGGTGAAGCTTTGTCAAAGGAGTTAGGAAACAAGCAAGGAGCCAAACGAAAGACTGAGGTTGGTACTCTCTGCTTCTCTCTCATCTATCTCTCATAAAGGAAAATGCAAGTAACTTTAGTTTGTTTGTTTCTAAGATAGCTACTCGTCTTAGTGGGACTAGTAGCTCTAAATGAACATTAGTTTTCCCGATAACAAAATGGCGACTTGGTTGGGGAGCAAATAGCTTGTTTGCATGTTTCTAGTTTGTTTGCTTTATAAACTACAGACGGAGCCTGAAGTTAAGCCAGCTAGTCTTCGAACTGCTTTTTCTATGCAACTGCAAAGTAGATAAACGTTGCTTCAGTCAATCTCTGGGTTAGTTTATGAATTAAACATCTGACTTGTAAACATCTTAAGTGCCTTGGTGGTAGCTCAAGTAACCTCATTAGATCAGCCCCTATGTTTTGTGTTCACTGACTATCATTAGCTTAGCCTAAATCCCTGAACTAAACTGCAAACTGTGAGCAAAAACCAAGCCCAGTATTGTCCCTGGACCATCGCACTATCTCTCATTGGCAGTCTGGATGCATCGCACCTCCCGTGTGCTATAGCTGAGATGCATCCCTGTTTCCCTGTGTTATAGGTGCGATGATTAGGTAAGACTGTTTCTGCCTCTAGATTTTGGTTTTCTCTTCATTGTCTTCAGCTTTATTCAGGAGTTTTGTTGTCTGTGATCAGTATACCACTGTTTAAACTCCCTTCCCTTCCATTATTCAGGCTCCATTGTATAAAGAATTGTGAATGTTTTTATGTATTTTTCGCCATTTATAGTTCTCCTTTGCAAATAGTAGCTTAATCGAACTGTCATCTTTTGATTTGAAAGTGTTGCAAGTGTCATTTTCAGTCAAAGAAAAGAATCCTCCTCTTTTTAATAGTCGATTACACTTTTGCTCTTGTATTTTATTTGAATTAATAGTATTTCATGTGTCGAAAGCAGTTTTCAATTCAAAATCGTAAAGTGTCATCTTAGTCTTCTTTTGGTTTTTTCGAAAAGAAAATTGTTAGTATTGTCGCTTTGAAAGTAAGATAGTTCAGATCTGTACTTAGCATTCCTTTTGTCATTCACACATTAAGAAAGCAGAAAACAAATACATGCATGTGCATTTGCATTTAGACTGCTTGTGGAAATTGATTTAGGACAGTGCATCTTTATGTGTGTTCTCTGCTTTATGTTGAAAGGATTTCACTTCTCTTTCCTTAGTAGCTATGATTTTCATTGCAAAAAGAGAAATAAACGACTGTTTATCATCTTAAATTGCACATTTAGGAATTGTATATCTACATCACGTGGTGAACCTTAAAGAAAAACTTCTTAAGAAAGATCAACTGTAAAATAAATTTAAATGAACATAAAAATGCTTTGGAACCTAACGCACAACATCTAAAAGTCTAGGCTAGAGACGTATTCTGGTGTCGTAAATCCTAGTAACTATTGCTTTCATCATAGGTTGTGTGATTCCTCCTTTTTGAGACAACAAGTGCTAGTACGGACTTGTGCTCCTATGTACTGTCGAGTATATATTGGGAGACCACAATAGGCTATATCCTTTATCCTTAAGAAGTCATGTCTGCCACCCTATCGATCACAATGCACTGAACACAGCATTCAGGAAGATTGAATGTCGTACCGTAAAAAGTATTCTACAATTTTGCAATTGGTTTGGTGATCCCTTTGTCTAGATTTCCAGAGTAGTCACTTTCATTCCTTTTTAGACTCCTTAAAATAAAAGGACCATCTGAGCACTTGCCACTTCAGGCTCATTAAAAATCGAAGGTGACTAGAGTCATATTTAGCTTTTTCTTGACTCTTAAAAATTGAAAAAGCAAGTTGTGTCAAAGCGTCATAAAATTCATTTAATTCATAATAACATTTTCCCCTTTTTATTTTGATTTGATCAAGTAATCTGCAATCGAGGAAGAAAGTCAACCAAAACCCCGTCATTCATGGAGACTAATGAGTCAACCATCTTTGACTCCGGAAACAAAACCATTCCAGGCCAAGCGAACTCATTTAACTGGGTCAAAGTCTCCTGGTTTGTTTAAAACTTGTGTTTCAACATCCTCAGAGACTCCAGTTACTCCAACTATTTCTGGTATCTCTGCCTCTACAGAAGAAGTTCCGCAGTTGCAAGAGGACATTAGAATTGATCCTAGTGTAATGGTAAACACTTCCATTCCTGAACCAGCTCCATCTAGGGCTGATTCAGAAGGCGTCACCCCTCCAACATCTACTGCTGCAGATTCTACACCTTCTTTAGCACCAGAAATATTTTACGGACTTGACAATCTACCTCTTCCACCTAGACTGATTGCTATAGAAGAGATTACGAAGGATATTTAATCCAGTACCCCATTGCATTTTGGAACTGGGATCCACCTATATCCTTCTACGACAGAAGTTAGTCATCCTTCATTGCAAGTTCCTATAGAATCGCTAGGAAATATTTTAGATAGACTTGATATGTCTGAACAACCATCGACATCTAGGACTATGTCATCTGAAACAACAGTAGCAGAACCTCCTACCACCACTCTAACAATGTTCGCTGGTATACCATCTGTCCCAACTAGCTCTCAACTGCTAGATCAAGTCCACCCAGGGACTACTTCGATAGTATGGTCTGTTCCCGTTTGTTCATCCAGAATAATATCTAGATCTTATGTTGAGTCTCAGCAAATTGATCGTTCACAATAGTATCAATTTGGGCAGTCTAGTCTCTAGAGGCTAATCTTTCCTTTGAACAGTAGATTGTTGCCATATGGGGGGCAGTATGCCCTTTCATTGTTCCCTCTGGTAGAACAACCATATGAGAGTTCACAACAGAATTCGGGTCAAGCTGGAATCACATCCAGTGGTTGGGTGCCAATACTACCTCAACAACCAAAAGTTGTATATTCAATGCAACCAAATCTACCTATGTCGAATATCCCCACTACGTTGGATATTGTGACAGTGTCACAAGTACAAGCGTTGCTTGTTGTATGTCAACCTCAAGTCTCTTAGGTCGTAATTAAATAGCCTCTTGTCTCCAAGACACAACCACAATCGCTTATTAGTGGCTCCCTAACTGGAGCGAATTAGGCTCAAACGGGTACTATCACCCCTCATCTTGGTCAAACATCCAGTATTGGACAACAACAAATAGTTTCACAACCATGGCTGGTACAATATCAACAACCGCAATTCCAACAAGCTTACCGAGGACCTGAGCAACAAAGCTTTGCGGGTAATGGGTAACCGTATATTCAAAATGGTCACCATCAATCATATCATAATGGTTATGCCCATCAACCTTGTCAAAGTTATGAGCATCAAATACATTATGCTGGTATGTAAAGACCCACTGCTAAGGCGATCCCATCTTATCCTGGGTATGCTACGCCAAACCTGAATCAACAGTTGCCTTTTGTAGCAAATTTAGAATTAATAGATCTGAATTGGCTAAAAAATGATCCAATTGCTTATGCCCCTTGGTGGCTAGCGATTCCTCATAAACGTCTGTCAGATATTCCTAAATTCAATGGAAATCTAGGTGAAGATCCATCGAATCATGTGATGACCTTTCATCTGTGGTGTTTGTCCAACACTCAATGAAGCTCTAACGTTAATTGGTCCAGCAGCAAAATGGTACATCAAATTGCCTAGAGCTTCATTTCATAACTTTAGCACCCTTGCCACCACCTTTTTAACCCATTTTTAGTTATCAATAAGGTATGAAACATGAATGGAGCTTCTTACCAATTTTAAGCAGACGACAGCCACTCACATATCTGATTATATTCATGAGTGGTGGCATTGTCTTCAAATGGTGAAAACATATGTTCTTGATCAACTGCTAGCTGAATGGTTTATTAAGTCATTGTTACCTTCTATTACAAAAGATGTGGCTAAAAAGTGGGAGTTGTCACTGAAGAGCAAGTCATCGCTCGTGCGCAATATCTAGACTTGATCTATACTCAGTCTGGCACACTCTATGACAAAATACCTAATGCTCCTAGACCAAAGTTTTCCATTCCTCCTCTTCCTAAATCAAACAAAGACTCTCATGTCGGCGATGGCGTGATAGGCACGACCAGCACAAAAACCACAAAGGCTACGTCTAAGAAAGCCTGTACAGTTTCTGGCCAAAATGCAAATGAAGAAGGATGATTGGAGTCCATAAACAAAGTTGACACCTAATCCTGTACTTAGCCTTGTGGGAATATCGGACATCGGTAAGAAATGCAACTAGATTTACACTCTTTCAGCTGGTGTATGGCCTGGAAGCGATCTTACCAGTTCAGTGTGAAATTTCATCTCTTAAGCTCGCAGTCGACCTTCTCCCCAGAACTTCAGAAGAAGAGGCTCGTTTCTGGGAATTAATCCAACTGGATGAAACCTATCATGATGCCACCTTGGCTAATGAAGTGCATAAGAAACGAGTCAAGGCGCAATTTGACAAGAATGTCAAACCCCGTGTCTTCTCAGAAGGTGACCTGGTCTTACTTTACGATCAGGAATCCAATAAATTGGGAGGAGGTAAGTTCCAGTCTTTGTGGATGGGTCCGTATATTTCTAAGCGTGTATTAGCAAAAGGAGCCTACGAGCTAGTAGATTATGATGGGATTCCACTGTCGCAACCCCAAAATGCGTTGTACCTTAAGCGTTACTATGCTTGACTAAGTGTAGTAATCTCTTCATATGCTTTTGTTACATTTTTGTTTTCGTTATGAGTGATCATTTTCGTTAGGTAATCCACTTTTGCATTTGTTGCATATGTCGAACCTATTGGAATCATTTGTTGGATACGCTGACGGAGTGAGTCGTAGTATGTGGAACCTATCTTCTGTACCTTGGGCCATCTTTGATCTAAGCGACAAGTTAGTGAGTTTCAGAGGGGTATGTATTGGTCGGTCAATGAACAACATCACTGAATATATTGCATTGATAGAGCTCCTCTCGGATGCCATCGTGCATGGCATACGCTAACTTGTCGTTAGGCTAGACTCACAACTTGTCATTCTACAGCTTATCGACATCTATTCCATTCGGAATCCAACTATCTATCGTATGTTCCTAAGGGTCAAGATTTTTGAAAGGCAATTTGATTATATTCAATATCAACACATTTCCAAAAATTTAAACACATTAACTAATTCATTAGCAAATTATGTGTTAGATAGACATTCACAACATTTATAAAAGAAAGGCATTTCATCAACATTTTCATCAGGATCATGTAACTTAACCAAAATAAAGCTCCAAAAATAAAAAAACATATATAACTGTTTAGAGTTTTTCACACAATTTTCTGTGTCCAGGAAAAAATTGGTCATATGACCCAAAAAATCAAAAATGCAAGGAAGCACCCTAGACTAATGGTGCTGGTGATAACAAGTCATCGCTTGTGCAATCATGCATAAGAGCCTAGTCCATCGGCTCGACACGCCAGTGGTATGGCACTGTAATCTCAGAGGTAAATCGTTGGTCCTCACATCCTGAATACCAAGGGTGAGACCCTCGATTTGATCCTACAATACTGCAAGGGTCTCGGCTACATCCAAATCATGAAGGACAACCCTCCCTACAACCTCTCCTGCTGGAACGACAGCTGCTACCCTCGGGCACACTGCTGGTCGCACTAGTCCAATATCTGCATGAACACAAGTTTTGATTAGTCTTGATAAAAATTAAAAAAGAAAAACAACATTATAAAAGAAATGAATAGAGGCATGGCCAAAGATTTTTACCTATGACACCCCATTGCTCGCCAGCGGGCAGCATCAAATATAGGTCACCCCAGAAATCCATCCCGGCATATGGATACTCGGCATAAACCGTTTGTTGATGATTGAAGCACTCAAAGAAGGCATCAAGGAATGAAAACTACAATTGACCAGTATGTCTGGCCATAAGTTCAACCCATCTCTGCATCTGTGGCTCAGTCGGTGGTGGCAGACCGAGTGAAATATATTGTGGCTGCATCAATGAGACCTTCTCCAAGGCAAAAGCGGTAAGAATAGAACCATAACCAAAGTTCTTGTATCTTTCATTTTTCACCTTGGTAAGCTATTCTTTTATCACTGGAAGTACTGCATCACACCAGTTGAATACCTTTGGTTCAAGGCATTCCAAAGCATACTGCATATAAGACCTGTTGGCCAAGTGAAGAGCCGTGTTGCCAACCAATCTAGCAAAGGTAAATAAGATAGTCCTTAAGAGCCAGTCAGTGACATCTCTAATACTGATCTTTTCGTCCCTGCTCGTCTGAGATCCATCTCTACAGTATCAGCGATGGGGAGAGAATGAATTGTTCAAACCCCAGAGGCCCAGAAAAGCAGGAAAACATGCTCAGAATTCAGAAAGGAAACAATGCAATTGAAGAGCTCAGGTTTAGCTCCTACCTGGTCTAGACGGTGCCAAGAATCATCCACAGAATCTCTCGGAATCAACTGATAAAAATTGAGTGGGAAAAGCACCTCCAAATCTCCAACAATCCCAAATTCAAATGAAATGGTAAAATGAATGGTAAAAACTACTTTTAAGCTACTTTTCGCATAATTCAAGTAAGGTATTAGTTTTTTAACTCATTATTCAAGCATGTATTCTCATTTCTAATCAGTTTTATGGGGCAATTGAATAGGTAGTACGACCATCAAGAGAACATAGTGTTAACGGTGAATCGAATATCTCTGACCATTATCACGAGCAGTTTTATGCGAAGTTCAAGCTCGTTAAAAAATAAACCTAGCAATGAGCATACGTTCCACCAGAGTTTAAGCTCATTAAAAAATGAACCCACCTTCAGTAAATAACCATTACGGTCGCATTATTATCAGCTTTTGAACCTTGGTCGTTTTCTTACCATCACCTCCACTCTTTTTTAGCCAATCATACGCATCCATTTGATATTTTACCCCTTTTTGAGGAACAACTGCGACAAGTGATTCTATTAGCCACCTTATTTACACTACCGTGATTGAAAAGTTCCAAACCTTACCTGGAACAAGCTACTATATGAAAACATCACTCGTTCCTCAAGAAACAAGTCTCCTTTATACTCTTTTCATCTGACTCGTAAAATATGAAAAGATTACCAAGAAATTGGTCTCTCCAGCTCATTAAAGTGAATGGAATTGCCATCCCTCCTCTAGATTTTAATATTTTTGGACCTGAGGGATCATTACACAAAAAGATCGAGCACTTGTCTTGTTTGGC
>APFE030724213.1:49754-104223 GCA_000404065.3 Pinus taeda
CACACTTCATTCTTTCATGACCGCCACCCTGAACCTTGTATCATCAGATCGTTTTCACCTCCACAAAATCATTTGCTTCGTTTCATGTTGTAGATGTGGGATTCATTAAGGCGCTCCTATGATGGGTCACTTCTTGTTGGCATCAGCTCATTATCCAAGAAGTTGACTTAGGAACAACCCTTTCAGTACTTTGAAGCTTGCATGCCTCAATGGCAAGTTTCTCACTTCCGGCGACAGGTTTACATCAATGGCCTTCGACCGGAATATTTTGCGTGGTGTTTGACATCGACTCATGTATCCACACCACGTGAATTGTACTACAGTACCTTGAGGGTCATTATCATTATCGGTGATTCCTCTCACGCCTGTTAACAACTTACATCATTGGCTAGTAATCAGGCGATGTCTTTCCATGTTCGACATCATAACATCTTTTCACATGGATCGACTTGTACATCAGGCGAAGATTGAACGAGTTTGAAGACCCCGGATATAGTTTCGTCCATCCGAGCTGCAATATATTCAGGAAAATAAAGACATCAAACGTACATCATAGCTGCACAGATAATCATCCAAGCCAAAGGATGATGGCTCTACCAGAATCATCAGTCTGTCACATAGACGGTTGTCTGTCATATGTACATGAAAATGAATTTATAATGCTGAGCATGGGAATTCCCACCTCAGTTAGGTCGTGAAAATATTATGAAGATAATGTATTGTATTGTATCTTATTACAGGTCACCTTTCAGTTCTAAAAACCTCAGATCCTCATGATAAAGCATTTCACCCGACATTAGAAGATTTACGACCTCATGCTTTAGGGGGCAACTGTTATAGACATATTTGGGCACTGCAACCCCAATCTCATATATCCATAAACCAAGGGCTTCTAAGCTCTTTAAAGTGTTGTTTCATACCCTAAAGGAGCAAGGTCAGCTGATTACATCATCTCCCAGAAGTTCTCCCTGAAAAACTACTCAGAACTGGTCAAAATAGGACCATACAGACTGCTCAGTGCTAAGGGTGTGATCCATCTTACCTGCCACATGCAAAAGGTGCGATGCATATTGAAAAGCTCTTCTATAGGGTGCAATGAGCGAGAGCAGACAAATGGCAGAGGCAGTAGGCTAGGTGGAAACCCAGAGAATCTTCTAGAAACTACCCATTTGACACTTGCCTCTCTGAATTTGCCCAGGGATGAGTAAGAGATCATGAAATCTCCAAGTGGAACCAAGAACTATAAGAGAGATGACACTAATCAAAATCCCAAAAGCTGATTCACCCACCTGCAAACATCTATATATGGATCCCTCATCCTAGAGATCCAAAGGCTAGAATTTTGTATCTTGTAAGGAAGTGTTCTTGGTTTCTCTATGGAACATCATAGTGTTAGGTGATATAGCTTTTCATGAGGTGAAGAGGGCTTTCATGCTGAGAGGATGGCGCTGGGTCAGACCAATGTGTTGTAATCCTCTCTTCTACTACTTCTATCAATAAAGTTATTTGAGTTTTCCTCCATATTCTTGTACGTCTTTGAATCCTGAATTGATATATGCATTTGTATGGTTAATATATATGATCGTATATTGTTTATGATTATAGATCTCTATGCTTTGATGGTATTATGCTGCTTTGACTCTATAGGTGTTCTTTGAAATGGGACAAGTAAAGAAGGAGTGGCAAAGCTCTGTCAAAGGAGGAGGAAAAAGCAAGGAGCCAAGCAAAAGACTGAGGTTGGTACTCTCTGCTTGCTTCTCATATATCTCTCATAGAGGAAAATGCAAGTAACTTTAGTTTATTTGTTTCTAAGATAGATACCTGTCTTAGTGGGACTAACAGCTTTGAATGGACACTAGTTTCCCTGATAACATTAAGCCTTGTAATATGTACATACCTTTGCTTTTTGAAAATGTTTTTCATATTGAAAAATCAAAAAATGAAAAGAGGGTATGTTCTAAAAGAAAAATCAAATGACAAAAAAGAATAAGAAAATGTCCAAAAAAGTAAGAAATATGAACCCAAAAAAAAAATACCATGAAAGTGTGGAAGTCAAAATGCCACTACTATTTACTTTTATGCATAATAATGATTGTGTGCAGCTTGTATTCATGCCACAATCCATGGTAATCAAACTATTTAATCTTGATTATGCCATGTTTTAAATTTCATATTGATAGTTAGAGAATAAAATCTCACCAAATAGTTTAATCTTCACAGATCATTAGATAGATAGAATAAATAAAAGTAGCTCATTAGTTTAATCTGAGCCCTTGGATGATATAAGGTTAGAATTAGATAGTTTCCTGCTTTAAAAGAAAACGGATAAGGGTTTGCTAGCCTAAATGCATCCAAATAAAATGAAGAAAAAAAATGGTAGGATGAGTAGATGGGTAAGTAGAAGAAAGGTTGCAGAAGTATGTTGATTGATTCGACAAAAGGACATTTATCATCTTTCAACATATATTTCAAATGTGAATGGGTAATTAAGCATTCATAAGGTTTACAAAGTAAATTAATTAACTTCCCCCATTCATTTCACCCCTTTACATTAATAATTTCCCATAAATAAATTTAAAGTCCTAAAAAACCTTTAAGTCAAAGAGGCTTAGAGCATTTTTGTGACTTTTGGAGGGCCTGAACCCTCGACATAATGACTTAAGGACAACAAGTACTAGATTCTCCCTGATCAAAAATTCATCTCCCTTCATTCCCCCTCATTTCCCTAATAAAACCCCTTTTCCCAAGGTTAAAACACTATTTGCCTAGGGAAAGTAATCAGCCCCATGTAAAACCTCTTTTTCCTAAAAACCCACAAAAACAATTTACCCTAAGTTATAATGCATATATGCGAAAGCAAACAAATCACAGAAAATACATTATGCTTAGCGCAATTCATTTCCGCCATTTTCATATTAAGTTATAACTTTTATGTATTAATTTCCATTAATACCCTTTCCCATATGTATATATTAAATCCCTTACATTAATATCCCTAGACCTAGTTTTAACTATAAAACTACGAATTTCACCCAAACCCCAAGAAAGCTCATTAACTAATCAATTCACGATTACGTTAATTAAAACTCCGCAAATCATGCACACCATCTAAGTTCATCATTAACCCATGCTTAATCACCATACCACCGCAATTAAACCATCCCCCCCCCCCCTTTACCCTCCGTGCTCATTGGCAACATGATAACCGTCCGATCTGAAGGCCCACATCCAACGCTCATAAACCATTTCGGGTGGGATCATTTTCCAAACGATACCTACCCAAAAATGTGGTTTTCTTCCTAGCTCCTTATGCTACATGTCATTCAATGAATGGAATCAGCTAACCCCTCTCGAATACCACTAAGCCGACAAAAGCAGTGCGAAATAAACCACTTACCACCCTCTCACTAAATGACAAAACTGTCTACTATTCACTTTGCTACAAAATTCAAAAAAATCAAACCTTTACCTATTTAAACATGAAAACCCCAATTTTGCTTGTTTTCGCCTATTTATGCACTAAAACCCTGTGTAACCCTTCTACGCCACCTGAAGCCTCTACTAACCAATTCAAGCATGTTTTTCCTCGCAAAAGCACTTTGGACTCACTCCATATACCTAGAAAGCTCGATGAAGCTATTAATGACCCTCCCTGTCAACCCAATGTTTTCCTAACAGTTTGTTTTATTTTATAGGTGATCAAAAGACTGCAACCTTAGATAAACAATCTTAATACTAGTCATAAGACCTGATTACTTTGAGATTTTTATCAAATCTATTCAAATAGAGATGGAAAATAAAAAATGTAGTTAAAAGACAAGCATAGGAAACATGGAATTAAATGATTTACTGTTGAAATAGACAGTAAAACCTAAAATATACAATGAAGTTAAAAGGAAAAAATAAAGAATAGCAAAAGTGTATCAGGGTTAAAGAGTATCAGATGGAATACCAAGTCAAGTAAAGTAGCTAGCATGAAGACAAATAGTAGGGAAGATAGTTACAAAGCATACAGATTCATGTCAAAGTGAAGATAGATGAAAAAATAAAGCGATAAAGTAAATAGTAAAAGTAAACATGGAGGCAATAATGGTTAAATAGATATGAAAACACTTTCACCAGAAACAATGTAGTTTATCCAAAGTAAAAGTGAAAAATAGTTAAAATAAATTTAAAGTTAAAAGATGAAATTAGAGCAGAAATGGTACATTCTTAAAAAATTTCCTATTTAAGTCATAGTTTTTCAAAAACTAGTTCGGCCAAGAGAAGATGAAGTTTCGGAAACTGAGAGAGGTTTATCTCAAAAACATACTTATCTACAATAATCTCTTTCACTTTTTACATATCTATCTCGTATTGAGATATAAAATGGTATCAATGGAGCCTAATGTTTTAGAATTGTTGGGGGCAGAATGCACAAAGAAAGGATACAGTTAGTGACTTGGAAGCCTCGCCATCAATTAAGAGTTGCTATCAAATTTGAATTTCTCTTATTTGTCACCCTCAATCCATAATTATAGTGCCAAATAGATTCAATATTTTTGAGTGTCTTTTATTTAAGTTCTATTAATGTAAAATAGTTTGAGATATTTGTAAAACCAATCTTGATATTTTTTTTCAAGATATTTCAATTTAGAATTTGTATAAATACTTCTTCATTTGAAGTATTTTGGGTGCATTCCAAGACATTTCTATAGACTTTTTATCTCAACTCAGAGTTCTATTGTATAAGTGACTCGATTGGCTTGTTGGATCAAGGAATAAAGATAAGATATTTTGCAGGATTCTTGTGTAAAGCAAAATACAAATAAGTATTCTCCTATGTTCGATGTTATTTTCCTTATGTCTTTTCCATAATATTTTGTGTAAATTCTAAAATATAAATGTATAACAACGAATGATATTTCTGAAATTGCTTAAATGCACTTTGTCTTGACTATTTTACATTTTGAATGTTTTCTCCTAAACTATCTTAGCTAGGGAACTCTTAACTACTCCTTATCTTTCGTAGTTTCTCCTCTGATCTATAGCAAAGGATTCTTAATTGCCCTTTGTTCATGATCACCCTTTGTTCTTCATTCTTATCCCAGTCCAAGGATTCTTAAGTTTCCTTTCACCCTGGCTAGAATCACTTCACCCGTTAGGCCTAAAGATTTGAATTTTTCTTTGCTAGCTTGCCTTGTGAACATTCCCCTTAATGATCTTGTTTAGTTATTCTATCCATTTGTTGACTACATAGCCCAATGGCTTGAAGACCTAGTTCTATCCATCTACTCCAAGAATTCCACCAAACAATCTTCAACACAAATCAAAACCCCCCTGAACTTTCATAACTTGCCTAATATCCCATCAAATAAAGCTAAATCATATAAAGGGAGCCCTCTCCGGACTTAGGTTGGCTAGAGCCTAAGCCTAAAAGTTGGTTTGTGGCTACCCCAGTGATCTCTTTCCTTAACCTTAGGAAATTACTGGGTGATAACAGTAGGTATGTAAATATGAGGGTGACACAGAACAAAGGCAATGTTTTAGCTCTGTGAATGAATTTTATTGTGATCTATACCAAAACATCTTTACCTTCTCTCCTCCCTTGGTGACTTGGCTCAAAGGCCAATTTATATTAGATAACCCCAACATGAATCTTTGATATAAATTGGAAATACCAAAGAATATGGGAATCTATGTTAGAGTCATCATGGCTAGCTAATGACAAATGACTTGGATCTTAGTTGGATCCACATGCATAGCTCACTCATCAATTATGTAGCCCAGATATGGGACTTCGTCAATGTGAAAGGATAATTTCACCAAGTTGGCACATTTTTTGTGCTACCATAGGGTTTCAAAAACCTCTTAAATATGTTGCAACTGCTCTGTCCAACTCTTGTTGAAGATGAGGATGTCATCTAGATACACAACCACCAACAAGTTGGTGAAATGTCAGAATATATCATCCATCAGCCTCATTAAAGTGGTAGGGGCATTCGTCAATCCAAATGGGATAACCAACCACTTGAAGAGAAACTCCTTGGACTTGAAGGTGACCTTCCATACGTTTGTAGGCTTTATTGAGACTTGGTGATAGTATGACTTCAAATTAATCTTGTTGAAGTAATTAGCCCCCTTGAGCTAGTCAAGAAGGTCATCAATCTGTGGGATTGGTTTCTGTTCATGACAGTGATTTAATTCAGTGGTTGATAATCAATGCAAAGTCTCTGAGTTCCATGTTACTTTTGTACAAGTACAATTGGGTTCCCAGGGGTATATGAACTTGGTCAAGTACGTCCTTTTCATAGAAACTTCTATATTTGTTGCTTGATTTTGTTGTTTTCCACAAGAGAGTAGTAGTAGATTCATCCATTAGGTGGAGGTACTCCAGGGGTTATATTGATTGATGGTTTGACCTGATAGTGAAAAGGTACCCCTATGGTTGACGATAAGATATCCTTGTACTCTTCCATGAAATTATCAACTTGATTCAGCTGCATGGTGGAACCCTTTCTTGAGGTCACAGATGTGGCCATAATATTCCCCTTACTTTGAGTGTGAATCAGAAAGAAAACAAACTTCCTAGTATGGGAAATGATCTTACTGTGTTGCCTAGTAGAGGTCAAGGAAATGGAGGTAGGTGGGGCTTCCTCTTGTATCATGTATAACATACTTCCCAAAGTAATAAAATGTGAGGTCTGAACTTATACATAACATGATTCTTCCACAAGTATGGTTGGCATAATAAGAAATCACAAACCTCAATGGGAGAAACATCACATAGTTCTCATCCATGAAAGGAATTATGTTGAAGGGAGGCAACACTGCTAGCTGATGTAGAGATCTCACCCTTGGTGGAGCCACCCGATGGTGTATGGTTGTAGGTGTTGTGTTGTCTATAGGCCCAATCCCTTCATGACCTTGAATGAGATGAGGCTATTTTCATTTCCACTATTGAAAATGAGTTGTAGCATTCAACCCTTCACCCACATCTGTGAGTGGAAGAGATGCTCACCCTCCATTGGATCTTCAAGCTCAATATTCTTAACCTTAGTCGTGGAAATGGTGGTGCTAGTTTCTACATCAATAAGTTGTTTCCCCTTGTAGGGTTCCATCTTTGATTAATAACATGCATCTAACTTTGAAGCTTTTAGCTTGGTCATGAGTGTCTACTTTGCACAACACTCATTTGTGTTGTGAGTGAGGATCTTATGGAAATCACACCAATTTCCTATGTATTTATTCATCTTCCAGTTGTTGTTCTATGAGTTTCTAGAAGTTGTTACAACTACTTACCTTGAATAAAACATTTGGATCTTATTCTTCCCTACATTGGATATTTCACCACTTATCTTTTGATCCTATCCATCCATCAAAGGTGGATCCCACACCGTCTATTGGTAATTGGATAAGAACTCCCAACTTATCGCACTTCTCTATATATTCCCATGTTTCTACGTTGTTGGTGTTGGCTTTTGGAGAGTGATTCTACCATTATGTTGTTGTAGTGAGTGGTCATCATCTCATGCATTTAGGGTGATTGGAGGTGCATATTGTGACAAGGAAAGGAAAAGTCAACAACTTGGAGGAGCCCTTGTTCAATATCAACAACTACTTATGGTTGTAATTTCCTTCCATTTATAATAATGAAAATAATTCATTGTTTTCCTATATGTGATGTTGTTATTTCACTTATTTCAATACCATGTTGATCTATTGAATGAAGTAATTAGTTGATAATGCATAGATCTCGTAGTTTCTTAGCTTGTGTTATTTGATGTTGTAGGTTCTAATTTTGCTATTTAGAGCTGGAATTGGAGCCTCCAAGATAAATGAGTGAAGTGTGCGAAGGGTTTTAGGTAGGCCTCACTCCATAATATATTTATTTGTTGATGGTGCTAGAGCTGCCAACATGTCAACGAGTCTCCCAAGTAAGAAGTCCCAACTAGACCTCAGACCAGTTGAAGTAGGAGTCCCAACTGGTAACAAATATTTCCTTGACTGTGGTTGCATGTAGAGGTAACTAATATTTCCTTATTCATAGCAGTGATTTGACCTTGAAGCAAGTTAAGGAGGGTGCGTGAAAGGGGGGAAGAGTGCACCCCTTAGAAACTTGCGATAGCATGCCGCTTGAAAGGGAACACACGAGTAGAAAGACATCACGAGATGGAATGCAGGATAGCCGGTGATCCAAAGTGATGGGTTATATAAACAACACGCTTCGATAAGATTCATACAAACACATACAGAATATCCCATACATACATGTGTAAATTACAGCTACATATAACATTGCAGTAACGAGGATAACCGAACTACAATAACAACATATGCATGAAACATGTTGGTTGTGTTATATTAAAAGAGTGAAAGATCCAATCATACGTAGAACCATGACTTCCACTAGCCCTGAAAGCAGATAATTATAGTCATCGTTGCATGCTCCTCCAAAGAGATGTACTAGCTCAACACTGTGGAGAAGCTAAGTCTCATTACCATACACTCCAAGTTTTCTCTAAGTTACACCTATAGGAAGCTTGGCTCCCAAAATCATGTACAATGTGTTATGAAGTTCTATAAATAGAAAGGGTGGGTGACCCTTGACATTCCCCTTTGTGACTCATTACCTACCCTCATGACTCTTCAACTACTACATGACTGTTAAATTCTACTATCGACACTTGGTCTTTCACTTTTACAACATGTTTACATTACAATATATGAATGTACCCATGTGAGACAAAATAGGCTTAAGTAAGCCATGAAAGGCATCACTAGACTCACACAGTTGTGGGAAGACTAAATATTTGACATCCTCACAATGATCGATGATGGTGAACTGATGCCAGGCTTGGTAGTTTGTTATGGTTTCCACGTGCCATGGTGAAATCCTTCTGAAAGAGAACTCTTGCCTCTGTTGCATCTGGGTGGACTGATTTGGCACCTCTGTCCAAATCATGAGATAACAAATGCATCATAGTCCTGAGTGCATCTGGACCAGCAACATACTAGTGCATGGTGTCTACGCTCATGTGCAAGTCTGCACTAGTAACTACGTGCATCAATGGATCAAAGTACATGTCCAACTCTAGTTGGACATGGTTCTTTGACTTCTCCTCGGTGACTGTGCCAATGGATGGGACCACATCTATGCGTACAATGACATCCATTCTCTTGAATACCCATGTATGTAAAGCTTGCAAATTGGACATGAGCTGCGGGAGTTCCTCATAGTTCTAGAACTGACTCTGATACATGCCTTCAACTCTATCGCCTTTGGCTTCATCATATTTGGAAAGTGCAATGGGGCTCCTTTGTACCTCATTATACATATTTCCATGTGATTGATAGAAATGTGTAGATATGATGAGATGTGTGCTCTCTTAGGACAGCGCTGTTGCCAACTGTTGAGATGGACAACTCACTTATGCATGGTGACGAATCTGCAATACAACTTCTGCATGACTATCTTGAGAGACAATACTTCATCTAGTATCGCTCTCCTCAACTTTTCTCTCATGGGTGCTATAACCTACTCCCCTCCCTACTTGGCCTCTTGTAAATCCTTATCCATGTACTCATTCTATTTATTAGGAATCTAACGCTCGAGTTGGTGGCTTCGACATTTGCTTTGGTAGCATCGGTTAATGCATCTAGATGTCTTCACAGATCGGATACGATCACTCACTCTTCAAACTGCAAAGGAGATACATGGACATTTGGAGTAAGCACTCTGCACGATTTCATTACTTTGTCATTTATGACTTGTTGAAATATATGGTGTGCATCTCCACTTCCAGATTGTCTTCAAGGATTTATGTGTATCCTTAATCACTTGGGAGTTTCTCTACTTCTAGATCTGGTGAAGCCCATGGGGTGAACCCTTGGTTTTGAGGCATGAGGTCAATATCTTGATCTAACTATGGCTAAACCATATCCATGTCAATTTTCTCTAGCATTTGTTCAATCTCTTGAGCAAAGTCCTTCTCCTGCAACTTCTCACCCTATCTGCTGTGTGCCAACTATTCAGATGAACCCATAAATTGTATGAGCACAGTTTAATTGATATGTGCATGTTGTGACTCCTGATGTTTTCGTTCCTGCTACACTTCTATTGATGGTGTTGGACCCACCAACATGTCAGTGGATCTCCTCAGTAAGAAGTCTCAATTAGACCTCAAATCGTTTGGTGGAGAAGTCCAAGAAGTGGGTCATATGGTATCGCCTTGACTACGATTTCACATAGAGGCAAGTAAGATGTCCCTATCGGTAGCAAGGGTGTGACATATGTGGAAAGTTAAGGAAGTTGCATGAGGGGTTCTAACACATAGAGGGTGAGGTGAGTGCATCCCTTGGAAACCTATGATAGCACAGATTTAAGAAGGAAACACATGAGCAAAGATGCACCAAGAAATTAAAGGCAAGTTAGCTAGTAATCCAAAGTGATGGTTAAACCAACCACGCATTTTGAGTAAGATTCATACATACATATATAGAAAATAGGTACACATGCATGAATAAGCAAACATATACATATATCATTTAGAGTAAATAGATAGCTGAAATTTAATACAACATATGCACGAAACATGTTGGCTTTGTTATATTAATAAGTGTAAGCTACAGTCAAAAATACAACCATGACCAACCACTAGTTTCAACAACAAAAAGTGACATTCACTGTTGCCTGCTCCTCCAAAGAGATATACTAGCTCTGTGCAATGGAGAAGCCAAGGCTCATTACAATATCGTCCAATATTTCTCTAAGATACTCCTATCAAAAGCTTGCCTAACCAAAAGCCTCTACAATGAGTTATGACAGACTATATATAGCAAAGGGTGGGGTGACCCATGAAATTCCACTTTGTGATAGTTCACGTACCCTCATGACTCTTCATCTACTCTATGGCTATTACAACTAGCTATCGATAATTGAACTTACACTTGAAAAGACATTACATACAATCTGCACATATACCTATGTGAGACAAAATAGGCTTGAGAAATCCATGCAAGACATCATTGTGACTTGGACATCTGTGGGAAGGCCAGCTCTCTGACATCCTCATGGTGGTCAGCAATAGTGAACTAATGCCAAGCTTGGTAGTTCACAAGGGTGTCTATGTACTCTAAGGTGACATATTTCTGGAAATGAACTCTTGCCTCCATAGCATTTGTGTACACTCCTAGGGCTCCTCTGTCCAACTTGTCTGATAGCATGCACATCATTGTCTTGAGTGCTGCCAGACTAGAAACATACTTGTGCATGGTGTCTGCACTGATCACCAAGTATGGGTTGGTGGCTATGCCCATCAGACCTATGCCTTTGTCTTTGCCTAGGTGAGTGTACCAACAAATGGGATCGCATGTAAGCACACAAAAACTTCCATACTCTTGAATACCCATGCATGAGAAGCTTGCAGACTAGTGATGAGTTGCAGGAGCTCTTCATAGTTCTAGATCCGACTCCAGATGTGTGCCTTCAGCTCGACTACTTTGGGCTTCATCATCTTGGGCAAGTGTAATGGGGCTCCCTTGTATCTCATTGTCCACATTTTCACGTAATCAACAACAGCATGCATGTTCGACAAGATACATGCTCTCTGAACACATCACTACTGCCAACCATTGAAATGGACAACTACCTTATGAACAGTACCAAACTTGGAATACAACACCTGCATGACTATGTCAAGGGAAAATACTTCATATAATATTGCCTTCTTCAACTCTGCTCAGGTGGATACTGTAACCAATTCTCCTCCCTGCTTGGTCGTTTGTAACTCCTTATCCATTCACTCATTCTCAATTATCAATAAGTGAACACTCGAGCTAGTCACTTCGGCATATTCTTTGGTATCATCGACCAATGCTGCTAGATGCTTGCGCATGTCAGACATGATCACTCATTCCTCAAAATGTGCAGGAGATGTGTGATCATCCGGAGTCAACACTCTGTGAGATTGCACAACTCTATGTTGGGACTCATCGAACGTGATGTTGTACATTTCACCCCTCGGATTGTCTCCAAGGATCTCAATGTATCCTTGGTCCCTTGGGACTGGATCCACTTCTGGATCCATTGAAGTTGGTGGATCGAAATCTTGGCGGTGAGGCATGAGGCCGATGTCTTGTTCTAACTCCTATTGATTGATGTTCATATCCATCTGCTCAAGTGCTTGTTCAATCTATTGAGCAAATTCTTGCTCCTGCAATGGCTCACCCTTTCGGCTTGGTTCCAGCTATTCAAATGAGTCAACTACCTGTACAGGCACAATTCCATCTATGTGTACATGTTGAACCCCTTGTTGTACCTATTCTTCCTACACTTCCTTATCCTATCTGCACAACAACTATTCCTTCCAGAGTTTCTCCTTAAGCTCATGCAACTCCTTCTCTATTTCCTCCATTCTCCATTTTCCCCTCTGCCTTTGTGCGTTCCTCTTGTCGTGTTGTTTCCCGTTTGCCTCTATCACCAAAGCTACTTTCTACACAAGTGGGTATACTCGGAACTTGTATCTTTGTTCATCCTCCATGCTATCAACAATCTTCCTCTTGCCTTTGTTGGGCACTTCTATGTTTACCTCTGTTGTTGCTGCTGGTGGTGCTCTCTGGGATGTTCCTTCATGTTGCTTCACTAACCATTCCACAATGATATCAATCGGTTCATTGGGCCTATAGAAGCTATAAAATATCTCCATGGGTCCTCCTCCACTGAATGACAGGCCCTGTGGATCCACTGAAACTGTACTCTCATGCAGTGATCTTTTACAAGACAATGTGGGTCATATGGATTGTAGCTTCGGCGTTGAATTGATATTTCTTGATCTCCTTTATTTCGACATCTGCATACTTGAAATTCCTTACCTCGTGTAACACGATCCTCAATTCAAGATCAATCCAAGGTGCCTTCTTCTTTTGATGTGGCCTAGATGACAGCCCTACAGAGATGTGGTATGTTACTTCCTGCATGACGAGCTTGTCGAAGGCAAAATTTTGTAGAACATGCAGAGACTTCTCCGTGCTATACATTCGTATGAAGGTGTTGAATGGTGAGGCATACCAATCTACTATATTGGTCAATGCCTCCATTACTTCCTTTGACATGTGGGGTGGATGCTTTTCAAATATCATCTTGTACGCCAGGGCGAAAAAATGATCGAACAACTGTGTGATAACTCCCCTGAAGCTGCATTCGAACAACATTTTACAATAAGTGTTCACAGAGGATCGAAGTCCATTCCCACTTCAAGCTCGGGAACTCCTAATGGGCACATATTGCATCCAAGATGTTACTAAGAAAACATGTATATTTCTACTTGTTGACCTTTATGTGGCTATCGAGTCCTTGTTACCTGTTCCTTTAGCCGGTGATCCAACATGTTGGACATGTTGCATGATTTTCCTTCATTGGCTATTTGGTCCAATGTGATCACCCAACACTGTGGTAATATTTCCATGTTCTCTTGGCAAAAAAAATGACCAAATATTGATACACCTTTTATAGTATCTTCGTCTTGTAGATCTAGTTGGGTGTCATCCTGAATTTGGCTAGCTCCTTTACCTAGTTCTTCAATATATCCCTAGAGTTGGAATTTCTACTAGGTATGCTAAAGGGTGTCTCCATGGTGACCATGGGATTCAACATATGGTACATATGTTCATAATCCTATGCCCTAAAGGTCGCAATCTCCATCTTGCTAACACTCTCAATGTCATCGTCTCGGGTTCAGTGTGAAAGATGATCTAATGTATCTTGTCTGCGCTATACCTGCACGCAATCAGGTACAAGTCGGACTTGTGAATATTCACATAGACTTTGCAGTCTTCCAGGTCTTCCCAAAATGTGCCCATAAATGCATGATTGACCTCTTACAATTTTATCTCGATTTCCTCGTCTACAGTCATCTTGGTGTCTTCATAGATGTTAGGCGCGGGACCCCCAAGGGCAGTCTTGGGGCTAAAAGCCCATATATTGGTCCAATTTTATAATCCAAGTGTAAAGACCCCACATTTTGTGATCACGGAGTGCGTAGCTGTTAAAGATTCATAGGGTTATCCACCCTTATTTTGGAAATGTGATGTTGACTATCGAATTGTATAAATAGAGCTAAGCTCTAAGTAGTTAGAGGAATTACGAAATTAATTAAGAAAGATCAAACATGTATGAGAGATAGCTCTAAAGTAGAAGTATAAGTTTTGGCTCGTAGCGTAGGTATAGGCTCTGCAACTGAGTGCATTGAGGCCTAGAAGTCCATAGATAAGTGCGTGAACCTCTACAACTAAGTGCGCAGGGCGGGTCAAGTCTATAATTGTTCAGAATTATCAATAAAGAGATGTATTCTACCATTTTTGTGGCTTTATTTCCTATTTATGCACCTTGTTATATTTGGTATGAATTTCAATTATAATGCTTATATGATGCACGATTATATAAAGTTTTGTTGCATAAGTGACTGCAAGTAAGAACATTTGTTTACGTGAAGCTAACTAAGATCTGTTAATAAGATAACTAAGATACTTAGCCTGGTTTGGGAAATATCACAATTCGATGCCCTAGTAGTGCAAAAGTATATCAGCCCTAGGTTAGGGCTACATGAAAGCCAATTGTACCCTTTCACAAATGCACTGAGGGGTAGAACAGAGGGCTACATGACATGAGTGAAGGCAGGTCTAGCTGAAATAAACTAACATCACATCCATCTCAAGGGCTCAGAAACTTGGTTCTAGCATCCCCCATACTGCTTCGGGTGAGACTTCAGTCTACGCTCCATGGGCTGATGCTGAAAGGGATAGTAGTGTAGGGATTTTTTTGGCTAATTAACGCTGAACCTGGGTCAGGCCCCCTCAAGCCAACAAATGGTTTTGTTGCCGGGACCTAAATCTGCATAATAGATGTGTCATGTCATATCATTGGAATCCAACTAAGAAAGAAATTGAAGGCTGGTTGGACAAAAGGATACGTAATTTCACGGCACAAAAAAAAAACCCACGACTATCAAAAGAATAGTGGTTGGATCGATACCTATATACAAAGATCCACGAAATATTTTCTTTCTCCTTTCCTACTAAGCTATACGAGTGGATTGCGAAGCTAGTAGATAGCTAAGAAAGGTGGAAACTTGATGATCTTATTACATGGACCCCGAAGATAGTGTGAAGGTTGGAAGCATCGGGGGATAAGACCATGTGTGGTGTCGATCATTGACTTGATCGCATCATAGGAGGATTTGTTACTAAATTCTTGGTCGACACCTCAGTAAGCTATAGTGACACAGAGCAACAATTTTTCAAAGGAACATGAGGTAAGTACTGAAAATATTTGAATACTTCGATTAAAATGTTCTTGTGTGAAAAATGGGATATGTAGTTACCTTGATGTTTGGAACTACGCGAACTGGAAAAAGTTACAGAAATGAAGGAAATAAGGGTCCGGAGTATAGCCCCTTGATTTCACCTCCGTGAAGGGATGAAGAAGGGATAATGAAGGTCTCTCTGCGAAGTGCTATTCAGTTGATAAAACAAGGATTCCCGTGAATACCACCTCTATCCACATCAACTCCATCTTCTCCACCATCACCTCCAACTTCACCCATACCGCCTCCACCACCAACGTGATTCAGTATGGCGAACACAGTGAAGATGCCTTTGTTCAAAGGCTTGGGAAATGAGGACCCAGACCAATTCTGGTTTGTTGTGAGGGTTGTATGGAAGCTCATGGTGTTATATATGATCACATAAAGAAGGCAACAATGGTTAGTTCCCTGCAACATCCTGCGCTAACCTGGTATATTAAGTACTCCAGCGATAACCCAAATGCTAGAGTAGTGGACATCCAAGTGGCACTGAATATGGGATTGAGCAGGCCTAAATCTAAATCACAATCAATTTTGGGATTCAAAGAGATCACAATGCTACCAAGTGATATGCCTTGGGAACTGTATCAGAGGCTGAAATGTATGATCCGCGAATCCAACATGAATTTGACAGATGGACAACATCACGAGTTGTTTGTGGCTTCACTACTACCACACTTAAGGAGTGCGATGTCACAACAAAAGATAAAAACCCAGGCAGAGGCCTTGGAGATTGCCATGAGACTACATGAGACGCTGATGCAAGATCCTAATCTAGGATTTCAACAGATCCATGCGCAACTAAATAATTTGTGCCTTGAGATGAAAAGCTTGAAGCAGGATAGGATGGTTCGACCAGAGGTACGCGAAGAGGTACGGTTATTGAAATGCAAGAGTTAGGGTAATGACAAAGACCACTGCCCGGTCTTTACAAATTACCTTGAAGGAGGAGAACTGATGCCTTTAAGGCCAAAAGCTCAAGCAGGACCTAGTGTAATGCCTACTTTGTGGTGCACTATCTGTCAAGCAGCCGAAAAACATGTCACAGATAACTACCACTTGTTATAGAAATATGTGGAAACACCACAATAGTTGTTCTGCAACTTTTGGAAATCGATAGGACATGATGAGTGTACTTGTAGGAGCTATGAATTGATGATGGATAAAACTCCTGCTTACAAGGTTCAGGATGAAATGCACCCCCTTGTCCAGAACACTAGGATGGCGTACACAAGATTTCAGGGGCGTAGACAAGGTCGAGGTAGAGGAGGACCTGGTAGACGTTGAGGACAGTTGATTTGATATAGACTTAGTTCTAGCATCCCCCCATATTGCTTCGGGTGATACTTCAGTCCATGCTCTGTGGGCTGATTCCGAAAGGTCTAGTAGTGTAGGGATTTGTTTATCTAACTAACACTGAACCTAGGTCAGGCCCCCTCAAACCAAAAATAGATCAACTAACAAGTAGACACTCGCTCAACTGTTGCTCTAATTGTACTTCTGTCAGTGTCCTTTCATCCTGCTCTCTTGGAGGGAATTCATCCTGAGCTATTGAGAGATGGACAAACACTAGATAGATTTGGAGACATGGTGTCATGCATGGAAATAAATCTATTAGCTAAAACCAAACAAAGCTTGAGGAACAACATA
Organism: Pinus taeda; assembly: GCA_000404065.3. NCBI lineage: Eukaryota > Viridiplantae > Streptophyta > Pinopsida > Pinales > Pinaceae > Pinus > Pinus taeda. The sequence continues at coordinate 66,746 of APFE030724213.1, forward strand.
CAACATACCTGGGGATTGACTAGCAAGTATTGCATATTTTTTCCTTGGAGACTACAAGAATAGCTACTAGAACTGCGCAAAATACAGTCCGAGCTACTGAGAGCTTTACTCGCTATTGGAAATGCATAATGAAAAATCCATACTGGCTTACTGGCTACTGGGATTGCATAATGCACAATTGCAACTGGTAAGGATTGTAGGCCCAGAGATTGCATTGCACAATTTTCTGGGCTAGCAGGCATTGCCTCTCAGAGTTGTGCAATGAAATACTGGAGAAGAGTCAACTGACAGAAATGCACATTTTATGAGAGGAAGGTAAATCCTTCCCTCTCAGGATTACGCAATGTTGTCTTAGTGAGGTAGAGCTTGGGCGAAGGCTGCCCAAACCCAACGACAAGCAACTGAAACAAGATGTGAATGTGAATGCATGGTGGTACTCAGTGTAAACAAAAGTGAATGATCATGCATGAAAATGGTGAATGAAAGATTTAGAAAAATGGAAAAACATGCATGTGGTTGAAGTAAGTCGTTGAATCGGCAGTCGTTAATGCAAAATAGTGTCATTGATGCGACAACAATGAGATGCTAACAAAAACTAAAATGGTTCTAGTACAAGTTAATATGCATGAAAATTATAGCAAACATTCATAGAAATCAAACAGATAGCATTCACATAAGCAAAAAGGCGAAAAGCGACAAAAATGATGCAAAAGACAAATTGAGAGGAATTTCCTAGAAATAGTTGAGTTGGATCTACCGAAGACTCCTGGATTTGTTGTGGGATTTTAGAGCTCTAAGATCGATGTGAAGAAGTGAGCTCTGAAGTACTGAATAAATAAGTTTGATGCTCAAACGCGCATGCCACAAATCTAGGAAAAAACAACACTTGGAGGAAAGATTCTAAAATGATCTTTGCATGTAACCTCGAGTTGCTAAAAGTAGATCCCTAAAATCCAGGGATGGTTTTTGCATCTTGCTTTTTTTTTTAATTTCTGGAAAAAGTAACCCATGCATGCAAGTCAAGTTTTCTTGGTCGAAGGTGGAACCGGTGAACCCAATGGCACATGCAACAGGCTGCCTGACTGAGGGAATCTTTTGTACATTTTCTGGGAGGAGGTTGGGCTAGATTCCTAGAAGGATTGTGAAATTTCTAGGCTGAGCAACTAACTACTACCCAAGATTGCGCAATTTTTGGTTTGAGCTGTCCTATTGGGCTAGATTGCGTAGTTTGTTAAGGGAAGGTTGACAGGCAGAATTGTGCAATTCCTTAGGCCAATAGGATGCTAGTCAGGATTGCATAATTTCTAGAGGGAAGACTTTTTATCCTCTAGAATTACGCAATTTCTTGAGGGAGATGTTCAGCCTGTAGTGATACCATGTCTGGGGAAGCAACTTGTGAGGGGAATGCAACATGCTACCATGCACAAGCTTTCATGCTTCTAGAAAACCACTGAAGCTTGTGTACTTAACAAGGAAAGACCTGGTGCTGAGGATGGTTGGTAGGGAGGCTCCAAAACGAAGCTAAGGAAAAAATTTTGAGGGTGGTTGTAGTGCTACAACACTTGGCGACACATTGGTATAAATCCATCTCTATGAATGGTCCTTGTTCATGAAAAGCAAGTCTAACACCTCTAGAAGTATTGTTTAGTTCTCTGTTTGTCTTGGTTTTCACACTTCTTTGATTGTAAGAAGTAGCATCTTCCCAGCCCTTGGTCGGTCGACACACATTCCAAGTCAAGCCAACACAATTGTTTCTATTGGGGTTGAGGGGCATATTGGTGCACAAGCAACATAGTTGTTAGAGTTTTAGTTTCATCTCTGGTGTTTCTCCAATGCCATCAGGCCTGAAATTACCCCAGCGGAGTCACATAGGAACATAAGCATCACTGCACTACCAACAGGCTTGGTTACTACCCCGACGGAGTTACTCTCTTCACCTCCCTGCACTAGAAGCCTTTCTCTTCTTTTACCTTATTCATTTTTTCATTTTCAAAAAATTTTCACTTTTCATTTTTTTCATTTTTTATAATTTTGCATAACACTTATTCCTTTTAGAGGTGGAAGAGGGATCCCAACTTATTGAGAGAAGAAGAGGTTGTTCCTTCAAAGAAGTAGTTTGATATGTACCTCATGCATGCTTGTTAAGGTTTCCCTCCTCAGCTTACTCTACTTGATTGAGCTGACAAGGGTTAACCCAAAAACAACCGACCATAGTAGGTGACATTAGTTAGCACACAAGTGTTGTGTTTTCACCAAGATTCACTTTGAAAAAATATGTATTTTCCATTAGCGCATCATGGATTGAAGATAACAAGTTCTTCATACAGAGGCAGGACAACAGATAACCAAGTAGTGATAGCTCAAAGAAGGCCTCTTGTACTTTACCCATCTTGTTTTAAGAGTCACACATGGTTTCATGTGAAACTAACCTATGAACACAAAACAAGCAAACAAGCACAAAACAAAGCAAAAGTAGAAGTAAATGCGAAAGTAGAGAAAGTAAGAAAAAAACCAAGGAGACAAAAAAGCATGTGAGGTAAGCAAGCAAACAAGCATGCAAACAAACAACCAAAAGCAAACAATACTCCTACTCCTAAGCTAATGGTGCATGGGCCTGATCATGTGAAGCGATACTCCTAATGCAGCCACTGATGCATTGGTTGACCCATGTTGGTGAAGGCATGGCCCGCGAGCAACCTGGTTGTGTGAATCAGAAAACAAGAAAGATATAACAATGAAGACAAACACACTCCATGTTTAAAAGTGTCCACATAATATAAGTGAGTGCAAGTGCATGGCATGAAGTACGTGGAATTTTCATGGTGTTGTGTGACACTATGTGCAATTGTGAACCATACACATACTCTTGACTGTGACATGCAAGCAAACAAATGAAACAAATACAACTTGCATCATGCACGTGTGCTTGCAATGTAATATTCCTCAAATGCATGAGCGATGGGATCATGCATTTTGAGTGGAGGAAGTATGATCTGTGTGTGAGATTGATCTTGAATGCATATAGATGAGTGATAAGGAGCCTTAGGTGTTTCAACAGTTTTTTGATCGAAAGTGAAACCAATATTAGGACAGTGAGGGCTTGACATAACCATCACCTCGAGCTGAGGTGCCTTGATAGCCTAGGGGGTTTCGACTTCATCGATAGATATATCATCATAAACTGGTGGCTTTGAAAAATCAACTACGATAGAATCATCATCGTGATATGATACAAGAGTAAATAGATCATGATGGCTACAATCAGTAAAATCAATGATTTCATCAATATCCTCATGATTTGATGAATCCAATAGAGGGGCAGATGAGAAGTAGAAAAATTCACCCTCTGTATTTCTAGAGAAGGTAGACTAAAATTAAAGTGGATTTTCAATGAATAGTTTATCCTCTCCATTGTCAGATGATGAAATAACATCTGGTGTACTCTGTGAATGATCAACAATGGGTGCATCCATGGATGGAGATACACATGTGAAATCATGGATGGTAGGCTCACTAAAGATGCCAGGAAATAAGGGAGAAGGCTCAGATAGAAGAGAGTCAACCTTTGTCGAGTGTTGACGCTCAAGCTCCCAATCATACTCTTCATGAATGACATCACATGTTGGTTGTGCAACGCCGACTCCATCAATGGCTTGATCCTCGTTCATAATAGGTGTAGAGTCTGGAATGGAAGAACATAAGATAACATCATCTGGAGTATCATCCAAGTACGAAGATGGAGGTTGTGGTACAAAATACATGTGACAACTCAAAGGACTCAAAACAAAATCTGCGCAAAAATTAAGCGATGTGATGTTGGGAGGATGTGACAGTTGAACATATGTGTGTGCCTATTATCCGACATCACTCTACAGTGGTGGAGAAGTTTGATGAGGAGATGGAAGACAATCACTTGTGACAGTGACCATATCCATATGTGACTGCGTAGCTCAATCATTGAAGTATGTTGAGTGGGGCTTGGGCTGAAATTTTTTCTTGGGATGAACTGATTTGTTAAGACGAAACTCAAATCTATCCCAAAGATAAGGAAATTTCATCTAGCTCTTTGGAGCTTCAAACAAGAAGACACTAAAGTTCTCTCAAGAATCCATAGGTAATTCATGCGGGGACTTTCATTGTTGTAAGATTTTTTGGTCAAGATGTTCTTGATCAAAATGATGGAAAGTATCTTCAATGAGATCACATAAATGCTCAAGTGAGTGCTCCATGTCAGCTGGTAGGCTGCAACACCACCGTTGTGGGGATTCATGAAGTGTGTGTGTAAGGAGCAGAATGGATTATTCATCTGAACATACATCTTCCTTGTTAACCATGGCAAGGAAGTCATGTAAGAATATAGGCCAGGCCACTTCGCCTTCACCATCATACATGAATTCAGATAAGAGATAAAAAAAATTCCTCTTGATGTTGAGATGTTGGGCATGTGAAAAACATCATGGAGGGGCGAGAGTAACATAATCCATGATAAATGTGAAAAGTTTCAAAATAGGATTATAGGACACAACTTGTCATATGGCCCTCCTAGTTCCAGAAATGTTGATGGTGTTGGATCCGCAACATGTTAGGGGATCTCCCTAGTAAGAAGTCCCAATTATACCTCAGACCATTTGGTGTAGGAGTCTTAGCATTGGGTCGTATGGTATTGCCTTGATCGTGGTTTCACACAAAGGCAAGTAAGATGTCCCTATTTGTAGCAAGCGTGTGACATATGTGGCATGTCAAGGAAGGTGCATGACTAGTTCTAAAACATGGAGGGTGAGGTGAGTGTGCCCCTTGGAAACCTATGCTAGGATGGAGTTAAGAAGGGAACACATGAGAAAAGATTCACCAAAACATGGATGGAAAGTTAGCTAGCAATCCAAAGTGATGGTTAAACCAATAATACATTTCAGTAAGATTCATACATACATACATAGAAAATAGCTACACATGCATGCGTAATCGAACATATACATATATCATTTAGAGTAAACAAATAGCTAAAATAAAATACAACGTATGCATCAAACGTGTTGCCTCTGATTTATTAAGAAGTGTAAGTTCCAGCCATACAATACAACCATTACCAACCACTAGTTCCGACAATGAAATGTTATAGTAACTGTCGCCTGCTCCTCTAAAGAGATATACTATCTTTGTGCAATGGAGAAGCCAAGGCTCATTACAATACTATCAAATCTTTCTCTAAGATGGTCCTATCAGAAGCTTGGATAAACAAAATCCTCTACAATGATCTATGAGGGAAAATATATAGCAAAGGGTGGGGTGACCATTCACATTCTCCTTTGTGACAGTTCGCCTACCCTCATGGCTCTTCATATACTCTATGATTGTTACATCCAACTATCAACACTTGAACTTACACTTCACAAGACATTACAAACAATCTGCACATGTACACATGTGAGACAAAATAGGCTTGAGAAAGCCATGCAAGACATCACTATGACTCAGACAGCTGTGGGAATACCAACTCTTTGACATCCTCATGGTGGTCGACAGGAGCGAACTGATGCCAAGCATGGTAGTCTGCAATGGTGTCTGTGTACTCTAAGTTGACATCTTTCTGGAAACGAACTCTTACCTCCATAGTATTTGGGTACACTACCTAGGCTCCTCTGTTGAACTTTTCTAATAGCATGTGCATCATTGTCTTGAGTGTAGCTAGACCAACAACATACTTCCGCATGGTCTCTGCACTGATCACCAATTTTGGGCTGGTGGCTATGCACATCAACTTGTTAAAGTATGAGTCAAGCTCCAGCCAGACCTATGACTTTGTCTTTTCCTGGGTTAGTGTCCCAACAGATGGGATTGCATGTGCGCACACAACAACCTCCATAGTCCTGAATACTTGTGCATGAGAAGCATGTAGACTAGTGATGGGCTACGTGAGATCTTCATAGTTCCAGATCCAACTCCAGATGCGTGCCTTTAGCTCGACCACTTTGGGAAAGTGTAATGGGGATCCCTTGTATCTCATTTTCCATGTTTGCATGTAATAAATAGTAGCATGGACATTTAATAAGATACGTGCTCTCCTAGAACATCGCTGCTACGAACCATTGAGATGGACAACTTCCTTGTGCACGGTACCAAACATGGAATACAACACCCGCATGACTGTGTCAAGGGACAACACTTCATCTAGTATTTCCTTCTTCAACTTTGATCACGTGCATGCTATAACCAATTTTACTCCTTGCTTGGTCGTCTGTAACTCCTTAGCCATTCTCTCATTCTCAGCTATCAAGAAGCGAACACTCGAGCTAGTGGATTTGACATATGCTCTGGTACCATTGGCCAATGCTGCTAGATGCTTGCGCATGTCATACATGATCACTCGTTCCTAAAATTGCATCAGATATGTGTGACCATCTAGAGTTGACACTCTACGAGATTGCACAACTCTATGTTGGGACTAATCGAACAAGATGTTGTGCATTTCTCGATCTAGATTTTCTCCAAGCATCATAGTGTCTCCTTGGTCTCTTGGGACTTGCTCATCTTCTGGATCCAATGAATCTAGTGGATCAACCACTTAGTGTTGAGGCATGAGTTCAATGTCTTGCTCTAACTTTTGTTTCTCCATGTCCATATCCATCTGCCCAAGTGCTTGTTCAATCTTTTGAGCAAAGTCCTGCTCCTACGATGGCTCGCCCTCCCTACTTGGTGCTAGCTATTCGGATGAATCGACTACCTGTATGGGCGCAATTTCATCTATTTGTACATGTTGCACCCCTTATTGTACCTGTTATTACTGATCTTCCTTATCCTATCTATGCATCTCCTGTTCCTTCCCGAATCACTCCTTCAGCTCATGCAACTCCTTCTCTGTTTCCTCCATTCTCCATTTTTCCCTATGCCTTTGTGCATTTATCTTATTACATTATTGCCTCTTCACCTCTATTTCCAAAGCTACTTTCTGTACAAGTGGGTCTACTCAAAACTTGCAACTTTTTTCCTCATCCATGTTGTCAACAATCTTCCTCTTTCCTTTGTCACGCACTAGTTACTCTTCACCTTTTCTATTGTTGGTGGTGGTGCTCTCCGGGATACTGCTTCACGCTGCTTCGCAAACCATTCTACAACGATGTCGAATGTTACATTGGGGCTGGAGAAGCTATAATAATATCTCCATGGGTCCTCCTATACGCAATGGCATGCCCCGTGGATCAAATGAATCTGTACTCTCACGTAATGATCTTTTACAAGATAATGTAGTTCATACAGATTGTAGCTTTAGGTGTTGAATGGATATTTCCTAATCTCCTCTGCTTCAACATATGCATGCTTGAAATTCCTTATCTCATATAGCCCGATCTACAATGGAAGTCTAGGCCAAGGTGCTTTCTTCTTCGGTGGAACATTTATTACAGTCCTACCGAGATGTGGCATGATACTTCTTACATGACGATGTTGTCCAAGGAAAACTTCAGCATAACATGTCGAGGCTTCTGCGCATTGTACATTTGTATGATAGTGTGAGACGGTGAGGCATAGCAATATTCTATATAGGTCAATGCTTCCATTGTTGCCTTTGACATGCAGGGTGGATCCTATTCAAATACAATCTTGTACATCAAGGTGACAAAATGATTGGACAACTGTGTGATAACTCCCCTGAAGCTGCATTAGGATAACATTTTACAATAAGTGTTCACAGAGGTCTCTACCGATGTCTGTGCCCACTTCAAGCCTGGGAACACCTGACGAGCACATATTGCATCCAAGATGTAAGAGGACACGTAGATTTATGCATGTTGATGTTTGGGTGGCTGTCGATCTCTTGTTACTTGTTTGTTTAGCCAGTGAACAAACATGTGAGACCAGTTGCATGCTTTTCCTTCTCTGGCTAGTTGGTCCAATGAAATCACCCAACTCTGTAGGAATGTTTTTGTGCTCTCTTGGCCATAAAAGCAACATGCAAAAATGACCAATTTTTCATACACCTTCCACAATGTCTTCATCTTATAGATCTAGTTGAGTGTCATCCTGAATTTGGCCGGCTCCTTCACCCAGTTCTTTAAGCTATCCCTAGAGTTGGCATTACTACTGGGTATGTTGAAGGTTGTTTCCATGGTTACCACGACCTTCGACATAAGGTACATCTGTTCATAATCCTATGCCCTAAAGGTCGTAATATCCATCCGGCCGACATTGCTCAATGTCATCAGCTCAGGATCGATGTGTGAGATGATCCAATGTATCATTTCTGTGCATGGGAACACGGGAGACCTACATGAAATCTGGTACAAGCTAGAATTGTGAATTTTCACATAGACTTGGCGGTCTTCGAGATCTTCCCCAAATGTGCCTACAAACCCATCATTGACCTCTTGCCATTTTAGCTTGATTTCCTTGTCTACAATCATTTTGGTGTCTTCATAAATTGACAAACTTGTAGACACTCGCTCAACTGCTACCCCAGTTGCACTTTTAGTGTCCTCTCATCTTGCTCTCTTGGAGGCCATTGATCTTGAATTGCTAAGAGATGGACAAACAACTGCTAGATTTGGAGACATGGCGACATGCATGGCAAGAAATATGTTAGCTAAAACCAAATCAAACTTGAGGAACAACATAAAACATACCTGGGGATTTAATGTCAAGGATTGCGTAATTTTTCTTAGGAGGCTAGGAGACTAGCTACTAGAACTCTGCAAATGGCAGTCCAGGTAGCTAGGAAGGTGGGTCGCTACTAGAATTATGCAATGCAGAATCCATACTAGCCTGCTGGCTGTTGGGATTATGCAATGTGCAATTCCTGTTGGCAAGGGTTGCAAGCCCAGTGACTGCATTGCACATTTTTCTAGGCCAATAGTCACTACTTCTTAGAATTGCACAATGCAAGACTAGAGGATAGTCACTGGGAGAAATGCATATTTTCTAAGAGGAAGGTAGAGCCTTCTCTTTCAGGATTGCGTGATGTTGTCTTGGTGAGGTAGAGACTGGGTCAAGGCTACCCATACACGCCGATGGGTAACTGAAAGAAAATGTGAATGTGAATTCATGGTGATACTTAGTGTAAACAGAATTGAATGATCATGCATGCAAACAGTGAATGAAAGATTAAAAAAATAGAACAAGATGCATGTGGGTGAAGCAAGTCGCCAAATCGACGACTGTTTGTGCATAACAATGTCATGCATGCAATAGCAATGAGATGCTAACGAAAACTAAAACAGTGCTAGTACAAGCTAATATACATACAAATAATAGCAAGCATTCACATAAATCAAACAAACATCACTCACACAAGCCAAAATACAAAAAGCGACAGAAATGTTGCAAAAGTCAAATTGAGAGGACTTACCCAGAAATAGCTAAGTTGGATGTGTTGAAGACTACTGGATGTGTTGTGGGATAATAGAGCTCCAAGATTGATGTGAAGAAGCGAGCTCTAAAGCATCAAATATTTAATTTTGATGCTCAAACGTGCATGCCAAAAATCTAGGAAAACACGACACTTGGAGGAAAGATTCTAAAACTATCTTTGCATGTTACCTCTAGATGCTAAAAATAGCTACCTAAAATATATGGATGCTTTTTGCATGTTGATTTTTTCTATTTCTAGAAAAAGAAACTCGTGCATGCAAATCAAGCTTTCTCAGTCTCGGGTGGAACCAGTCATCCCATTGGCACATGCAACAACCTGCCTGACTAAGGGAAGCTTGTGCACAATTTCTAGGAGGAAGTTGGGCTGGCTTCCTAGAAGGATTGCATAGTGTCTGGGCTGACCAACTGACTGCTACCTAGGATTGTGCAATTTTTGGGCCGAGTAGTCCTACTAGGCTAGATTGTACATTTTTTCACAGAAGGTTGACAAGAAGAATTGCAGAACTCCTGAGGCCATCAGGCTGTTAGTCAGGATTGCGCAATTTTTGGAGGGAGTGTTGGTTCCCATATATTGAAGCCCCAAAAATCAGGTCTACAACAAGAGGGATAACCACCCGATCCAAACCTTGAAAGCAGCTCCTTTTCCACTTGGAATAGTGGCTCCGACTGGAGGTGATGCGACCAGTTTCCCAATTTGTTTATGATGATAAACTAAGGAGATGATGTTTTTCTCTTCTGAAAGGTTTATGGGGAGAATGCTCTATTCTAAATCTAATCTAACATGTGCGATTTTATTTTAATGAAGGAAAACATCTAATCTAAACTATCCCAGGAGTAATACTTTGTTTATGCCATCTAAAATAATTTCCAACAGCAATTGGTAATCAAAATCATTCAATTACTACGAGAAAAGAATACGTTAAAGATGATTGTTTCGTATAAGAAATTAGTTGAAACAATTATGATAAACATATCGCATAACAAGTCATTCATACACTTGATGTAAAGGAATAGTTATCACCATACAGAAGTGCAAAAATGATAACTGAACATTCAGGTTTCCATATATAAATAACTGAAAATAATATATCAATTGGCCTATAAGCAAAAAGTATTAACATATCAAAGCACTATTGATAATAGGCTCTTCTCATTAGTTTTAGGAATATAGATTTATCTTCAACTAATTCAACATCTACTAAGAGTATAGAAGTGCATTTCAGTAGTAGACATTAAACTTAGATATAAATAAATATCGTTCCATTCATTTATCAAAACCTCCTCAGAGGGGGCAAAAGTGCATGTTCTGAAGAATTTTTTCTGACAAATTTCTGGACCTCTCTCTAAATGCATGAGAGGGGTTTAAATACTACTCTAATGAAACTAAAAATAGTTATCACAAAAATAGATGAGGAGGTTCAAAATGACCATCCTCATTTTAAGGCAAAATGAACTAGTAATTAAACTAAAACTGAATCTATGCTAAATCATGTATCTATTCTTGTATGTTGCAAATTTATAGCATGGGTTTCAGGAGTGTCAGCTGGCCGAATTCAGCCTTCAATTGACCTACAAATACGGAATTGGTGAGCACTGGCACTATCTTATCGGTGGATGTTATGAGGCACTTCAAAGTCATACACTCGCTATGTGGTTTTACCAAATATTGCCAGTAGGTGTCCCAACTTAACTTTCTTATTTACATAATTAACTCTGCCTTCTTTCCCATTGTTTGCTTCCACCTTGTTTGCAGCTACTATGCCTTTGGGAGAAATCCTGGAGAGGTTTCTGATATTAGATTTGCCTTATGCAAGTTTTTGTTGATGCAGTCAATGATGTTACTTGTTGTTGTTGTTGCCTCCTCCATTGCATACTTTGCTTCCTTGAGTTGTGCATCCCATTTTGCAAATAGCATGTCTTTGTGGGATTCATCAATTCCGAGCAATTATGCTCTTTTTCCTTCCTCCAATTTCTGCCAATTCACAAAGTCAGAAAATTTCTTAAAAATTAAATCATAATCAATTCATAAGTCTACAATTTGATTTGTAATGTAGTCACTTTTCTCACAATGGGAATTCCATTGTGAGATTCTTTGGCAAAGGATTTCTTCTTGTTGTAAGAGTTGGTCATTGAGAGCAAGGGCTTCTGTGGTGAATTCTTCAATTTTAGGGTCGTCCTTATGCAGTTCTATTGTGGCCTGTAACTGTTGTACTTTATTTGCCAGATTGTTTTGATAAGTCAAATGCATTTGCTAGAAGTCCTGTTGTAACTTTGCTAATTGTATTTCTGCTTCTTGGCTGACGCTGGCCTATTGTATTTGTTGTTCCAAAAAAAGGATTTTATCCTCCTTTTCTTTTAATAGTGTTTGAACTTCTGATGCTTTATCAATGGTTGTAGAAGAATATGCGAGAGAGCCTAGTGAGACTTTCTATTACGTCGGTCGTCAGGTCTTGCCAAATAACATCTAAAGGTTCCGCCTCTGGTGAAAGTACAATATCTAATTTTTGTTTCTTTCTTTGCCTCCTAACAACAACCTTATGCTGTGGGCTATAAAATACATCCAGAGGGGGAATCTCCTATATTTTCAGCACTATTTCGGATGGTAGAACAATAGGAATATGCTCTGTCTCTTGAGTATTAATAACCTCTTCTATTATCATTTCTGTGGTTGTTTCCCCTGGGTTTATCAATGGACCTGCATTCTACTCCTCAATGTTGATTAGTTCATTGAAATTCTCCCACTCCTTTTCTAGATCTACTATAATTGGACTTGTTGGCTTTGCAAGGGGAGTGGGAGTCTTGGCCTGTTTTGGGGACGAAACCTGCTGATCAGGATTTTCTATAGACTGATCTGTATCTTTAATTGACGCTTCACTTCTGTTGTGATCACTTTTTGACTCCTTATTGGATTTTTTAGCTAATTCCCTTTTGGACTTTGATTTAGACTTTTCTTCTCCTGAACTTTCACTTATACTAATACTGGGAGTGGGCTCCCTTATTGGTTCAAAATGAAATTTGTCCAATGGGACATTTGCCAATCTTTGTTCTCTGTAATGGTTAAACTCTTGAAGCTTCGCTTGCTCAAACTAAATTTGTGCCATATGTAGAATCTCTTTGAGAGAGCTCTTCTGCTAGAAGAACATCATCGAATATATCATCTTCTTTAGTAAAAACTTTTATTTTGACCATGGTTGTTAAATTCTTGATAGTATCCAAGGGATCGTACTACCTCCCTTAGAACTTTGGAAGCTGCAGACTTAGCATATTATCAACCTTTTTAAAATCATGTCCCAAATCAAATAATGCGAAGGCCCCGCAGACCACAGGGAATTGAGGCCAGATGGCCTTCTTCTTTCCTTGAGTTCTTTGCTCATTCCCCCAACACCACAGGTCTAGTAAGCTATATCTCGGGCCATAAGTTTGTCGGGAACATACAAAGGAAGCACATGAGGTGAGGCAATTCTCCCAAATACCCTAATGTAGGTGAATAATTCCTCCCTAAACCACCTTCCCATAGGGAGAATGTCAATTTCAGCTTCCGGGGAGACCCTTGGAGCATTTGTGTTATATAGCATTTTATGAATGGGAAGCATTACTCCACGACAAATTTTATAGAAATTTGGGATGAAATTATATTCTGACAGTTCTTTATGGTAGACTTGAATAGGTAAAGGGTTCTGTATTGTACATTTCCACCCCTTGATGGGAAAATCAGAGACGAAACAAATAACATCCATGACATAGGAAACTAAAAAGAATGGAGGGTAAAACCTCTGAGAAAAACTTCTTTTAGTTTGATAATTCAAAATAGCAGAAGCTAAATTATCCGATAAAATTTGGGCCCAATCCATGATGGTGGCATTGGTGGCCTCATCTAGTAAAGGAAACCATTCTGGTGTAAACTTATTTATATTTGGGTTCCCAAATAGCTTACATAACATTGCAGTAGCAAAAGAATAGGGAGAAGCGAGGGAGCCAGTGGTGTACATACCATTTTTGTCCTTCTTTAATGGTTCTTCCTTCACAGATCAGTTCTTCATACAGTCTGCCAAATCCTCATTCTCTTTGGTGAATTTGTCCACAAATTGTTTGTTATAATTGGACTGGGGTTCTCGCAGGTGATACATATGCCTCAAATTACTTGGGGTAAATGACCCCATGACCTCCTAGTTTCGTGTCTTGAATTCTATGTCAAATATATCAATGTGGTATATAATCCATTTTACTATATCCGTGTAAGGGAGTATCTTTGGCCTCGCTGCAATACGGTGCAGAAACGAGCATGCAAGTTGTATTAGTGATGCTTTTTATGATCCATGTCCATCTACTATAACTGTAACCTCCATAACTCTCAGGTTTTCCTCTTCTAATAGTTGGTACATGCCTTCCCAAGTATATATTCCTGCTTCCCTGGTACAAGTGGAGTCTGTGAATAACGAAGTCATCTCTGATTTTTCAGATGCAGAAGCTTTCCCTTTCTTTCCCATTACATTCTACGTGTTGTTCTGCATTCTACTCTGTGTACTAGTCCTAAAAATAGTAAGTAGAGAACAAAGATACAATAAGGATGGTAGTGAATAATGAACAACAATAAGGTGACGAGAAAGCTTTTAATATTTTAAAATCATATCAAAGATATCACCTTACGTGAAATAACCCTTTAAACTAAATCTAATTTGATTTTAATAAATATCATCAATGGGACATTAAGTAAACATTAATGCTCATAACGTTTCCATCGAACGATGGAAAGTAATATCATTGAACTCTGAGCCCTTAGATTTGCGATAAAGTGATTTTGTGATTTATTTCGTAATATTGCAGATCGCGATATCACAAAACCTTTTATTTTTAACAATCATTTGTTTCGTCGTGCGGCTGTGAGATGTGATTTGCGAGAAATTTATCGCATTTTGCAATATTTGGGCATTTTGTATTATGTGGTGCTGTGATTAATGGAATCTGCGATATGCGGTAAGTTTGTAATACTTGCGATCTCGCAGTATCACATTCTCGCATACTCGCATTCTCGAAGAGTTTCTTAAAAAGAATGTTTGTCGTTACCCTTTTGCGATGCGATGCTTATCATTAAAATATCGGGTGTTCTATCTTTTTCTTAGTACTCAAGACTTTCCACTTACAAGGGTTTTACTAGCTTTGTGGTTGTATTATGCTTTTTTCATAAGGAGGTTTAACAGTTACAACGTTTTTTATGCTCATGAAGTGTGAAAAGGTAGGAATTCATATTTTTGGGGAATTTTGCCTTGATATCATGTTTTATTGAAATAAAAGACAATTTTAAGTGCTAATTTTTTATTTTTAGAAGGGCCCACATTTATTAATGTTATTGCTAACACTAATAAAAAGGGGGGTTGTTGATGGTTACAACAATTGGCGATTCACTTGAAAGAACTAGTTTTCTCTGATAGTTTTTTGAATTTTCTAAAACTTCTAAAATAAAAATGGTTTTGGAAAATCAAACTTTATTGTAGAAATATAAGGTACAAAGTGCTATTTTCTAACAACAACATTTTGTTCCATCTATCCTAATTCTGATCCTCTTCTTCCTAAAGATAGTCATTGTACTTACATCAATCATTACTTGGTTTATAAAGATAAAAACAAAGACATCTCTATAGATCAATTTTAGGTGTACTCATTTGTCGTAGGTAGCGCCTTTGTTGCCAGCAAGTGTTCATAGCCTCGACAAGGTTACTTGTTACCCAACAATGATCTAGTATCCGACATAAGAGGTATGCAATTCTCAAAGATAAATCCTCATCTACACTTATTTATTTTCTTTTATTTTAATTCTTAGAGAACAATCTCTTGGTTTGGTGGCCAATTTTGACAGTGCCATTCACTTGATTTATATCTACCTAAACAAGCTGGTCTTTTGATTGAAGCAATCACAAGTCATTACCCTGTTTTGGTATGCAGTGTGGCAATGTCAGCTAGTTATAACCTTTATGATCATGATAAGTCGACTCTTTATGAGACCTCTTATTCTTTAAGTTTATAGTGCATAACTGTATTATTCTTTGAAACTTGTAATTCCCTAAAGTGGGGAGGAATTCATTGGCTCCTTAAGAGTTCTTCTAGATGAAAATTGTAGAGCTTTAGAAGTAGCTTTTCTATAGAGACTCTTTGTCTTATTATTGATGCTTTCATGACTTATATAATGCAAATTCCTAGTAAAGGTTGTTTTTAATCAAAACTTGTAAATTTGAAACAAAAGACAAGTAAAACGTTCAGAATTATATAGCACTTGATCGTATTTTTCAAAAATAAAGATTAATTTTCCTAACCATTTTCATTTATACAAGCGAAAAACAAAATTGAAAAGAGTTGCTAATCTTTTTCATGGAAACCAAAAGGTAAACATTTTCAACCTGTTTTCTTATAAAAAAGAAAAATAAACTAAAAATAATAATTTACAAAAAATAGAAGAGATCATCTTCTATGGAAAGTATTTTTTAAGGATCTGTCCATTAACAGGTAAAGTCTCTCTTTTCCTTGCTAAGTCTTGTAACATAAAAGTCGATGGACCTATGATTTCAAAAATTTGGAATGGCCAAAGCCTCATACATTGGAATTTAGTATGTTTTCCTTTCTCTTCGTGGGGTTTATCCCATTTCAATACCAAATCTCCAATTTGAAAATCTTTTCTGGACACCAAGTTTGAATCAAAAGAAGCCTTTACTAATGCTTGATGATGCGCATGGGTAATTTTGGCTTGTTCTCGTTCCTCTTCTAACTTAAGGATCTACAATTGTCTTAGTTGCAAGGATGAGGAAGGAGCTTCTTCGATGAACTAAACTAAGGCTAAAGAAGGAATAGCTAGGTGAGTTGGGAGAACCACTTCTTTCCAATAAACTAAATTAAAGGGAGAAGTGCCAATAGAAGCTTTTTTAGCTATTTGATATGCCCAAATAGCATACATCAAAGATTTGTGCCAATTTCTATGAATTTGATCAATAGTCCATTTAATGATTCTGATCAAGCTTTTATTTGTTGATTCCGCCAAACCATTCCCTTCCGAGTAATAATTGGAAAAATACTTAAGTTTAAAACCTATTTTGAGTGCAAATTTAGTCATAGCATTACCAGAAAAATATGATGCATTATCAAACATTAAAGTGGAAGGTAAGCCAAAACTGGTGATTATGAATTGATCTATGAAATTGATGATATTTTCAGAGTTGGCTGTCTTGAGAGGAACTGCTTCTACCCACTTAGTAAAGTAATCCGTAGCTGTAAGGATATACTTATGCTATTTCGAAGAGTGAGGAGCGATCTCACCTATTATATATAATACCCATTGCTCAAATGGTTGATCGATATTTACTACTTGTAATGGTAATGATGGTTTCCTTTGCCTTCTAGCAGCAGTTTGAAAAATCTGACATCTTCTTACATAGCTATGTGCATCCTTAAATAATGTTGGCTAGTAGTAGCCTGCACACAGGATTTTGTGTGTTGTTGCATATCTTGCATAATGTCCACCTATTGGTCCATCATGAAGTTCCTGCAACACTTTTTCAGCTTCAAATTTCTCAAGGCATCTAAGAAGAATAGAATCATAATTCATCAACATATCTTGATTTAATATCGTTTAGGCTTACCTCATGCATATCTACCTCATGATCAGGGGATGGTATTTCTGATATATGCGATGCTCCAACCAACATCCTGCAAAAACCTTGACCTTTTAAAATATTTGCTGGCTTGATTTCAGCGTCATATTCTTACAGGGCCATGACCCAATTCACTCTCTTTTCACCCACGTCTTTTTGTACCAAAAGGTTTCTTACCGCTGGAAATGGAACTATTATTTTTGTATGGGTTTTGAGATGAAAGGGTCTAAAGTGCTTGATTGCTTTGAAAATAGCATAAGCTTGTTTCTCGACGTCAAAGTAAATTAACTCGGCCCCTTGCATGTCTAAACTGAAGAAGGCAATTAGGGCTTCTGCTTTGTCTTGATTGGCTTGTGTGAGTATTGCAGCATATGATTTCTGAGAGGCAAATGTATACAAAATGAAGGGATCAAAAAAGTTTGGAGTCGCTAGAGATGGGGCATTTACAATTTCTTGTTTAATCCGGTTGAAAGCTTCATGTTTTGCCTAACCCCATTTGAAGAGGGAGTTTTTCTTGATCATTTCTTGGAGAGGTGACACAATTCTTCAAAAGTCAGGGACAAATCTTTTAACGAAATTGATTTGACCAAGGAAGGATTGCATTGCTTTTTCGTTATGGGGTAAGGCTATCTCAGAAATCTCTTTAATCCTATCTAGATCAATATGGATTCTAGATTTAGACACTATGAAACTGAGGAGATTTCCTTCACTTAATGCAAAAAATGACTTTTTTGGATTATCTGAGATCCCATACTTTTGACAACATTGAAAGATTTTCTTTAAATCTCTAAGGTGATTGCTACATTTTTTAGAATACACTATTATGTAATCTAAGTGAATCATCGCTGACTTATTCACTAATCCTTTAAATGCAATATCCATGGCCCTTTGAAATGTGGCGCCAACATTAATCAATCCAAATGGCATATTTTGATATGCATATGTGCCCCATTTGGTTCTAAATGCTGTCTTCAATTGATCATTTGGATGGACTAAAATTTGGTTATATCTTGAGAAGCCATCTAAAAAGGACATCAATTCAGATCCTGCAACTGATTGTAATATTTTTTTCCATAGGTGGTAATGGAAAATTGTCCTTTTGACAGGCCTTATTTAGATTTCGAAAGTCAATACAAATCTGAATGTCTCCATTTTTCTTACTAACTAGTACCAGCTTGGAAACTCATCTAGAATGTCGAACATGAAAAATAATTTTGACGTTCAATAATTTATTCAGTTCATACTTAATCTGGCTATCTAGATTAGGATAGATTTTCCTCAGCTTCTAATGGATTGGTTCTCATCAGAGATCATCGGGATTGTATGTTGTATGATTGAAGTATCATAAGTTTTGGAGTCATCATAATTCCAGGCAAAGACATTTTTATACAGCTTCAAAAGTTGAATGAAGGTTTATTTTTCCTCTCGAGTAAGACCAAGACCTATGTTGTTATTCTGCAGCTTTATGGCAGTCCCTAGATTCACCAATTCATATCTTGGAGTTGAACTATGGAATTTTGAGTTAGTGGACCTTTTGAATTTGTCTTTTAAATCATATAGGTCTTCTAATTTGACTACAGATTTAGGTATAGCATTATTGGTGCTTTCTTGTTGTAACTTCTTGTCATGTTGTTCATCATCAATTATCTAATTATTGTAAGAGCCTTCTGAAGTCAAAAAAATTACAACATCAGGGTCATCTTTAAAAACTCTCCAGTTGGTAACATTATCAGGGATGGAGGGTCTAAAGATTAATTCAATCAAGAATCTGTCTGGACTATATTCTTTTGATGGAATGAGCTTGGAAGCTACATTAGCCAAAAGGTCAGCACTAGCATTTGGAGTCTGGGAATGGATGAAATATTAAACGCTATAAAGTGTGCAGTCAGGTCCTATACTAATGATTGATAATGCTTTAAATGACCTGATAGACAATGTATAGTATTTCGTACCTGCTTAATAACAATTTGAGAATCTCCAAAGACTTGTAGATATCTGATGTCAAGTATGATTGCCTTGTATAACCGTTGAACTAGAGCTTCATATTCTACAGTATTATTTGTGCAATCAAATTCGAGTCTACAGGTTAGCATGGTCTTCTCTCCTTCTGGACTAATTAATATACAACCTTCTCCTGCTCCATCATTAGACTTAAAACCGTCGAAAATTAATTTGCAAGAAAAAAATTTATTTACAGGCCCATATGCAAAACTAATGCATTTAGAAGTATCAGTTTGAGAAAACTTTTATACCTGAGATAAAACTGAATTCTCTAAGAAAGGTGAAGTATGAGCATTGAAATTCCCTAAGAATGAGTCAACTAAATAATTTCCAATTATATTATTGTTGTATGCTATAGGTTCATTTTCTCCTTCTAACTCCATTACTATGTACTTTTGGTGTCTTTCTCGCTCAACCTTTATTTGATTCAGTTTATCATTGTAAGGGAGAAACATGTGTGACCAGTCGGTCACGAAGTAATCGTGAAGCTTTTCTGACCAATCCCTGCTAAGAATTAATACATCTCAAGAATATCTGCAAAAAGAATATCAATGACTTGACATACCTTTGGATTTTATGAAACCCTTATGGTCACTTGATTTGGTTTGCCTATGACTTCAACTCAAGACTGGTCTAGTTGCACTATGCGTATTGTAGACTTTTGAGGTTGGACGTTTAACTTTGCACAAACTGTCTTAGGCAAAATTTTAGATGAAGCGTCAGAGTCAACCAAACAATTATGCAAATTTTTATTGGAAACTTTGTAGGTAAGGAGGAATGGAGGAGTATGGGATTTTAACCTACCTCCATTAAAGCAATGTCATTTGGATCAAATTTATTTGACATACCAGTTGGAGGTCTCCCCATTTCATGAGTAGTTTGTGAGATTACAGCAGGAGGAAGAGGTGCAACAGGTACTGCATGCAGCTCTTTCAAAAGTAGTTTTTTCTTGATGCTTTAATTTACTTAGCTCATGAAAAGTAATATTGGCCCTAGTCTTCTTCATGTCTTCAACAATATTATACTCCATTTCGTCAGCAATGATAAGTGTTTTAGATAGCGTTGTTGAATCAAATTGCACTAGGTTAGTCTGATTCACTTTAGGTGATGATTTCTTACCTACGACTCTATCTTTGGAAGTTGAGCTTGAGTTTTTCTATTTAGAACTAGATTGTGGAGGATCAAGTTTATTTCTGCTTCTGGTAGTGACTAGTAATGCATCTTGATCTTCTTCATCTGGAAGAATGAAGTCCCACATTCCTTGTAGCTCAACAACCTCATCGTCATCAGTATATTCCTCATTCGAAGCTTCATCTTCTTCTCCTTCCGATTCTGCATTTGTTATAGCGTTGGGAGGCTTTGGATCGGTTGAAGGATTCCTTCTAAAAGGCTTATAAGGTTTCTTAGAATAGGTCTCTGCCACTTGTTTTTTAATATCAACCATTTCATTAGACATGGTTTTTAAAAATTTCTATAACCCTTCCAAGTGAAATGGGTCCTTTGATTGTTTTTTCTTAGGGGTCATCTTTAAAAGCAACCTTTTTAGATTTTCTTTCATCAGCAACGTTTTTCTTTTCTAAAGCTAAGATATGTTTTTCCACTGTTATTGCTTCTTTCATGTTTTTGGCTAATGTTGTATTAGGGGCCCTATCTACAAAGATTTGTATGTTTGAAGGTAAGGCAAATATGTACCATTCACTTTGAACTTCTTCACTAGGCTTGGATGCGGTAGGGATCTTATTTAAGAGTTTAGTAAATCGCGAGTTGAAATCTTTGATGGGTTCTCTTGATTTAGTTTTAAGATTTGAGAGGTCATTAAGAAATGTCATTGTAGACCTATTATCACTGAAATTTGTCAAGAACTGCTCTTGGAAAATGTTCCAACTAGTAATGGACCCTGAAGGTAATGAAAAATACCAGGACCCAACTGCTCCTTGTAAGGTATACAGGAAAATCCTAAATACAACGTCTTCTTCAGTTACTCCATTTAAGTTTATGGACAACATAAATTTGTTTATGTGTTCTTTTGCTAGTATGCCTACATCTGGGTTAAACTTTGGCAGCCACTTTTCAGGATGAGCTAGAAATTGACTCAAGGGTGTAGCCATTGCGACTACCCTTGGACTGGCCCATGGCATTGGTGGAGGATTTCCTTCCATCATTGAGATACTAACAGAGGAAAGTGTAGATGAAGTAAGTGGTTGGGAAGATGATACTGCAGTCCCAGTACCCTATTGAATAAGAATATGCAGTTGTGGGGTGGATGGTTGACTTTGCAATGGAT
Organism: Pinus taeda; assembly: GCA_000404065.3. Classification (NCBI taxonomy): domain Eukaryota; kingdom Viridiplantae; phylum Streptophyta; class Pinopsida; order Pinales; family Pinaceae; genus Pinus; species Pinus taeda. Next base: position 88,028 of record APFE030724213.1, read on the forward strand.
TAGATGAAATGCATGATGATGATGAAAAAGTCTCACTATCAGACCCTTCCGGTGTCTTCCTTTCTCTTTTTCGTTTTGGTAGAGGGAATTTTGTTGGTTCAATACCAAGATTTTCACTTTGTAATCTAGTAAGAGGGTGGGAAGGAATGTATTGCGAAGTAAAATTGCCTTGAGATAACTCAAAATTCTGTGGTGATATGGAAAATCCTTGAAGTTTATGAATTACAGACTGAACTTCAGGAGGTTCAAGAGTAGATTATCTGAGATGTTTAGGTCTTTAGCAGTGGTTGTTGTTTTCTCAACTTCTCGCTTAGAATTTGGAGATTTAAAATGCGATGGAGAAGTCGGGGGAGATGTTGAGGGTGATTTACTCTCAGAATGGGTTTTGGATTTAGGTTTGCTCACCATTCATAGTTCAGGCGCTCCTTCCAACGCTAAATATGTTGAAGACTGAAAATTGGGTCTATAACAAGAGGGATAAGCACCCTGTCCAGACCTTGAAAGAAACTCCTTTTCCATTTGGAATAGTGGCTCCAACGAGGGGTGATGGGAGCAATTTCCCAATTTGTTTATGATGGTACACTAAGGGGATGATGTTTTTCTCTTTTGAAAGGTTTATGGGGAGAATGCTCTATTCTAAATCTAATCTAACATGCGCAATTTATTCTAATGAAGGAAAACATCTAATTTAAACTATCTCAGGGGTAATACTTTGTTTATGTGATCTAAAATAATTTCCAACAGCAATTGGTAAATAAAATCATTCAATTAATACGAGAAAATAATACATTAAATATGATTGTATCATATAAGAAATTAGCCAAAACAATTATGATAAACAGATCACATAATAAGTCATTCATACACTTGACATAAAGGAATAGTTATCATCGTACAAAAGTGAAAAAATGATAACTGAACATTCAGGTTTCCATATATAAACAACTGAAAATAATATATCACCCGGCCTATAAGAAAAACATATTAAGAGATAAAAGTACCATTGATAATAGCTTCTGCTCATGAGTTTCAGTGATATAGATTTATCTTCAAATAATTCAACATCTACTAAGAGTATAGAAGTGCATTTCAGTAGTAGACATTAAACTCAAATATAAATAAATCCCATTCCATTCATTTATCAAAACCTCCTGAGAGGCGGCAAAAGTGCATGTTTTGAAGAATTATTTTTGACAAATTTCTGGACCTCTCTCTAAATGCATGAGAGGGGTTTAGATACTACTCTAATGAAACTAAAAATAGGTATTACAAAAATAGATGAGGAGGTTCAAAACAACCATCCTCATTTTAAGCAAAAATGAACTAATAATTAAACTAAAACTGAATCTATGCTAAATCATGTATCTGTTCTTTTAAGTTGCAAATGTCCAGCATGGGTTTTAGGAGCATTGGTTGGCTGACTTCAGCCTTCAACTAACCTGAAAATACGCAATCAGTGAGCACTGGCACTATCTTCTCGGTGGAGGTTATGAGGCACTTCAAAGTCATACACTAGCTATGTGGTTTTATCAGATATTTCTAGTAAGTGTCCCAGTTTAACTTTCTTATTTTCTTAATTGACTCTACCTTCCTTTTGTTGTTTGCTTCCACCTTATTTGCAGCTACTGTGCCTTTGGGAGAAATCCTGGAGTGGTTTATGATATTAGATTTGCCTTATCCAAGTTTACATTGATGCAGTCGATGATTTTACTTGCTGTTGTTGTTGCCTCCTCCATCGCATGCTCTACTTCCTTTAGTTGTGCATCCCATTTTGCAAATAGCATGTCTTTGTGGGATTCATCAATCCTACGCAATTCCACTCTTTTTCCTTCCTCCTATTTCTGCCAATTCACAAAGTCAGAAACTTTCTTAAAAATTAAACCATAATCAAGTCGTAATTCTACAGCTTCATTTGTAATGTAGTCGCTTTTCTTGCAATGGGAATTCCATTGCAAGATTCTTTGGCAAAACATTTCTTCTTGGTGTAAGAGTTGGTCATTGAGGGCAAGGGCTTCTATGACGAATTCTTCAATTTTAGGATCATCCTTATGTAGTTTATTGTGGCCTGTAACTGTTGTTCTTTATTTTCCAGATTGTTTTGATAAGTCAATTGCATTTGTTGGAAGTCCTGTTGTAACTTTGCTAATTGTATTTCTGCTTCTCGGCTGATGTTGGCCTGTTGTATTTGTTGTTCCAGAAATAGGATTTTATCCTCCTTTTCTTTTAATAGTGTTTGAACTTCTGATGCTTTATCAATGGTTGCAGAAGCATACGCCCCTGCACTTTGAGAGATCCTAGTGAGATTTTTTGTTGGATTGGTGGTCGGGTCTTGCCAAAGAACATCTAAAGGTTTTGCCTCTGGAGAAAGTATAGTACCTATTTTTCATTTCTTTCTTTGTCTCCTGACAACAACCTTATGTTGTGGGGTATAAAATACATTCAGAGGGGGAATCTCCTCTATTTTCAGCACTATTTCAGATGACGAAACAATAAAAATATGGTCTATCATTTGAGTATTAATAACCTCTTCTATTATCATTTCTATGGTTGTCTCCCCTGGGTTTATCAATGGACCTGAATTTTGTTCCTCGGTGTTGATTAGTTCATTGAAATTCTCCCACTCCTTTTCTAGGTCTACTATAATTGGACTTGTTGGCTTTGCAAGGGGAGCGGGAATCTTGGCCTGTTTTGGGGACAAAACCTGCTGATTAGGCTTTTCTATAGATTAATCTATATCTTTAATTGACACTTCACTTCTATTGTGATCACTTTTTGACTGCTTATCAGATTTTTCAGCTGATTCCCTTTCAGAAATTGATTTAGACTTTTCTTCTCCTAAACTTTCACTTATACTAATACTGGGAGTGGGCTCCCTTATTGGTTCAAAACGCAATTTGTCCAATGGGACATTTTCCAGTCTTTGTTCTCTGTAATGTCTAAACTCTTGGAGCTTCACTTGGTCAAACAAAATTTGTGCCATATGTAGAATTCTCTGAGAGAGCTCTTCTGCCAAAAGACATCATCGAAGATATCATCTTCTTTAGTAAACACTTTTATTTTGACCATGGTTGTAAAATTCTTGATAATATCCAAGGGATCATACTGCCTCCATCGGAACTTTGGTAGCTGCAGACTTATCATATTATCAACCTCTTTAAAAGTGTGTCCCAAATCATATAATGCAAAGGCTCCACAGACCACAGGGAATTGAGGCTAGATGGCCTTCTTCTTATCCTTGAGTTCTCACTCCTCCAACACCACAGGTCTAGTAAGATATCTCTCGGGCCATACGTTTGTTAGGAACATACAAAGGAAGCACATGAAGTGATGAAATGCTCCCAAATACACTAATGTAGGTGAATAACTCCTCTCTGAACCACCTTCCCATAGGGAGAATGTCAATTTCAGCTTCTGGGGAGAATCTTGGAGCATCTGTGTTATATAACATTTTATGAATGGGAAGCATTACTCCATGAATTTTTTTATAGAAATTTGGAACGAAATTAGATTCCCGTATTTCTTTATGGTAGAATTGAATAGGTAAATGGTTTTGTATTGTCCATTTCCAGCCCATGATGGGAAAATCAGAGACAAAACAAATAACATCCATGACATAGGCAGCTAAAAAGAATGGAGGGTAAAACCTCTAAGAAAAACTTCTTTTAGTTCAATAATTCAAAATAATAGAAGCTAAATATTCCAATAAAATTTGGGCCCAATCCATGATGGTGGCATTGGTGACCACATCCAGTAAAGGAAACCATTCTAATGAAAACTTATTTATATATGGCTTCCTAAATAACCTACATAACATTACAGTAGCAAAACAATAGGGATAAATAAGGGAGCCAGTGGTGTACATACCATTTTTGTCCTTCTTTAATGGTTCTTCCTTCATGGACTAGTTCTTCGTACAGTCTGCCAAATCCTCGTTCTCTTTAGCGAATTTTTCCACAGATTGTTTATTATAACTAGCCTAGGGTTCTGGCAGGTGATACATACACCTCAAATTACTTGGTGTAAATGACCCCATGACTTCTTGGTTCTGTTTCTTGAGTTCCATTTCAGATATATTAGCGTGGTTTATAATCCGTTTTACCATATCCGTGTAAGGGAGTATCTTTGGCTTCGCTGCAACACAGTGTAGAAACGAGCATGCAAGCTCTGTTAGTGATACTTCTGATGACCCACATCCATCCACTGTAACTGTAACCTCCATAATTCTCGGGGTTTCCTCTTCTAACAGTCGGTACATGCCTCCCCAAGTAGATATTCCAACTTCCCTGGTACAAGTGGTGTATGTGAATAACAGAGTCATCTCTAATTTTTCAGATGCATGAGCTTTGCCTTTCTTTCCCATTATGTTCTACGTATTGTTCTATGTTCTGCTCTACGTACTGCTCCTGAAAATAGTAAGCAGAGAACAAAGATATTATAAGAATGGTAGTGAATAATGAACAACAGTAAGGTGATGGGAAAGCTTTTAATTTTTTAAAATCATATCAAAGATATCACCTTACGTGAAATAACCCTTTAAACTAGATCTGATTTGATTTTAATAAATATCATCAATGGGCCATTAAGTAAACATTAATTCTCATAACTCTTGCATCGAACAATGGAATGTAATATCATTGAACTTTGAATCCTTAGATTTGCGATAAAGTGATTTTACGATTTTCTTCGCAATATCGCAGATTGCGATATCACAAAACCTTTTATTTTTAGCAATCATTCATTTCATCGTGTGGCTGCAAGATGCAATTTGCGAGAGCTTTATAACATTTCTCAATATCTGGGCTTTTTGTATTAAGTGGTGCTATGATTAATGGAATCTGTGATATGCGATAAGTTTGTAAGACTTGCGATCTCGCAGTATTGCATTCTCACATTTTCGAAGAGTTTCTTAAAAATAATGCCCATCATTACCCTTTTGCGATGCGATGCTTATCATTAAAAGATTAGGTGTTAAAGCTTTTTCTTAGTACTCAAGACCTTCCGCTTACAAGGGTTTTACTAGCTTTTTGGTTGTATTGCGCTTTTTTTCATAAGGAGGTTTAACAATTATAATGTTTTTTACACGCATGAAGCATGAAAAGGTAGGAAATCATATTTTTGGGGAATTTTGCCTTGATATCATGTTTTATTGAAATAAAAGACAATTTTAAGTGCTAAGTTTTTATTTTTAGAAGGGTCCCCATTTATTAATGTTATTGCTAACACTAATAAAATGGGGGCTTGTTGATGGTTACAACACCCTCCAGAATTACAAAATTTATTGAGGGAGTTGTTCAGCCTGCAGTGGGACTAAGTCCGGGGAAGTAGCCTATGAGGGGAATGCAACAAGCTATCATGCATAGGTTTTCAAGCTACTAGAGAACCACTAAATATTGTGTACTTGATAGGGAAAGACATGTTGTTGAGGATGGTTGGTAGGGAGGCTCCAAAACGAAGCTAAGGAAAAATTTTGGAGGGTGGTTGTAACCACTACAACAACTTCCTTCTCTCTTCTACACAAATCTTTTCCTTTCATGTGTTTCTGCTTCAACTCTAACAACTCCCTTTTTGTTTCCTCCATCTTTCATTTCTCTCTTTTCCTCTGCGAGATCCTTCTATTATGTTGTCACCTCTTAGCCTCAATCTCCAAAGCAACTTTCAACACAAGTGGATTTGCTTTGAACTTGTAGCTTTTCTTCTCCTCTGCGTTGTCAACAACCTTCCTCTTTCCTTTGTCACATGCAAGTCTGCTACCCTATCCTATTGCTGATGATGTTGCTCTCTGAGATGCTACTACCTTTTTATTTTCTAACCACTCTACAACTATGCTAACCAATTCATTGAGCCTTGAGAAGTGATAGCAGTATCTCCTTGGGTCTTCCTCAGGCTAATGACACACCTCATGGATCCAAGGATGTTGCACTCTCACACAGTGGTCCTTCACTAAGAAATTCATGTCATAAAGATTTAAACTTCTGGTGCTGAAGGTGAATCTCTTGAACTACTCTGTCTCGGCCTCATCATGCTTGAGATTCCAGATCTCATACAACCCAATCCACAAAGGAAGAGAAGGCCAAGGTGCCTTCTTCTTCCTATGTTGTCTTGCTGACAACCCTGTCGAGATGTGATAAGACACTTCTTGCATGACAAGCTTGTCCATGGAAAACTTAGATAAAACTTGCAGAGCCTTCTCCATGCTATACATTCACATGAAGGTGCCAAGGGGTGAGGCATACCAATCAGCTATGTCAATCAATGCCTCTATCGCTTCCTATGACATGCAGGGTGGATTCTACTCAAATATCATCTTGTACACTGGGGTGACGAAGTGGTTTGATAACTATATGATAACTCCATGGAAGTTGCATTTGGAGAAAAAACTGCAATAAGTGTGCAGAGAGGTTTCTGAAGGTGTTCATGTCCAACCCAAGCCTGTGAACTACTAACGGACACATAATGCATCAAGTACGTAAGCAGACATGTATATCTTTTCTTGCTGACCCTTGGGCAGATGTCAAGCCTTTGTTACCTTTTCCTTCAACCTAAGAGCCAACATGTCGGACCAGTTGAAAGGTCTTTCTTCACTCACCAATTGGTCCAACACAATCATCCAACTCTGCAAGAAGGTTTTTGTGCTCCCTTGGCCATATAAGAGGCATGCAAAGAGGACGAAGAGCTGATATGCCTTCCACAATATATTTTTATTGTAAAGCTGGTTGGGTGTTGTCCTGAACTTGGATAGCTCTTTCCCCTAGCTCTTGAAGATGTCTCTTGAGTTTTCATTGTTGCTATTTCTGGTGAAGGGTGTATCCATCATGATCATCGGCTATGAAAGTGATACATCTCCTGAAATTCCTTCGCTCTGAAAGTAGCAAGTTTTGTTCTACTCACTCTACTCAACACCATTGTCTTTGGATCAGTATGCAAGACAATCCAGTGGATTGTGTTTGCACATGGAAATGCAAGATACCTACATGCAATCCAGTACAAGCCAAACTTATGTATGTTGACATAGACCCTACAATATTCTAGATTCTCCTCAAATGTGTCTCAAAAGGTGTCATTGATATCTTTCCATTTCATCTTGATCTCCTTGTCTATGAACAACTTGGTGTCTTCATAGATAGGCAAGCTCATAGACAATTTCTCAACTGCATCTCGAGTTGCACTCTCAATGCTATCCTTTGATCCTGCTCTCTTGGAGGCCATTGTACCTGTATTGCTGAGAGATGAACAAACAACTATGATACCTGGAGATAGAGCAACACCCATGGAAAGCACAATGTTAGTTGAAAACCAAAAGCAACTTTAGGACTGACACACAACACACACAGGTTAATTATAGGAATGATTGCAAAATTTTCACTGGGAGGCTAGGAGACTGACTACCAGAACTATGCAATGTAGAGTCTGGACCATCAGCGAGTTGACTAACTGCTGAAACTAGCAATGCACATTCTAGCTTGGCTTGCTAAGGGATTAAACCATGGAATGCATAGTTCCAATTAGCAATGACTACAACCTAGCGAATCGCATTTGTGTAATTCTGGGTGCCACCATGGAACTACCTCTCACAATTCCGTAGAGAAAGCCCGAAGGAAAATGTTGGGCTAGCTTTGTGCAATTTCTCGGAGGAAGGGAGAGCCTTCACTCTTAGAAATGTGCATTGCAAGTCGGGCAAGGAAAGCTCTAGGACAAGGCATCCCAGACCCGCGGATGAGTGACTGAGAACATGACAAGGCTAAATGCATTGCGAAGCTGAGTGCAAATAAGAGAGAATGATCATGCATGAAAACAGTGAATGCAAGATTTAGAAAATGGGAAAAGAAGTAAGTGTGTGAAGCGAGTAAATGCATCGGTGACCATTAGTTGATTCAGGTGGATGTTGATGGCCACCCACCTATCCCCCTTATACCCCCACAACTATCTCTTTCAATTTTTCAGTTTTTGTAATTGTAGCACAATTTACTGTTTTTAGCAGTTTTTTCAGGTCTTGAAGTTCCAGAGCTGTTTTGAGGCCCTAAATGATGCTTTTTGAGAAATCTGGGAGCAACATGGGTGCATGGACTGATTTTTCTCTTTCCAAGTTTTTAGTTCTCAGATAGATATTTCTAACGAGCTATTGTATGTGTCGAATGAAGATAGGGTGTCAAAGTTACGATCCCGAGAATTTGATGTACCAACTTACCCAAAACGAGGCCCACAATTTGATGTTTCATCTTCTAGGGTTAAGTTTTGGGATGTTAAGGATTTTCCATTGTTTCTCAACAATAGGTAGGCCTTTGAGCCTCATTGTAACACAACTCAAAGGCATCTAGCCACCACATCTCTTCTCAGAGATAAGCTACCATTGCCCTAGTTGGTTTATTTCCATTTCTGTCTGTAAGCATATTTCAGTATTTTACATTAATGAAATGAGGTATTATTTCCACTGCATCTCTGTGTTTATTGTTATCTCTGTAATTTTTTGTGTTCCTATTTAAATCTGGATCAGTGGTATCAGAGTAGTTTGTTTTTTCTCTGTTTTTCTTTACATGTCCCCAACGAGGTTGGGATATAAGGAGTTAGGGCTTGAACTAGTCGAACCATTGCAAGACTAGCCTTGCAAATCCCGATGACCACCCATGGTGGATGAAAATAAAGAAAAGGGGGCATGAGATCCTATCAAAATCTTGCTCTAAGAGGCCCTCGAGAAACAAAGGAACGCGATGATGGATAGATTTACACATATCCCTCAGCAGCTACCCAGAGGCAATGCATCGACTTCCAATAGCTGCTCTAGAAACACCACACCCTTTAAGGTACAAGTTAATTTTGAAATCACCATCTTCGAGGGTTAGATAGATGAAGATGCCATAGATAAATGGTTAAATCTATTAGAAGGGTATTTTTTTGTTCATGAATTTTCGAGTTAGGAAAATATTGTTTTTTCTCTTCTCAAAGCGGCCCCCCACGTTAAGGATTGGTGGGAAATCTACTGCGAGCAGAAGGATGAAAGCACGGGCTCACTATTTTCAGCCACACCCACTTGGAATTTATTCTAGGATGTCATCAAGGAGTAGTACTACCCTGTCAAAAGCTATGAGGACAAATACATAAAGTGGACCACACTGCGGCAGGGAAGGGACCAAGATGTGCCAGAGTTCACAAACAATTTTCATACCCTTCACACACAGTTGGGTATTAAGGATTCCGAGCTGCATTTGGTACTCAAATACTGCAGCTGCCTACAAAGGTACATCTAGGAAGAGATGGAGTTCCTGAACATCTCCTCACTCAGCACAGCGTACCAATATGCTGTCAAAATCAAGCAGAAATTCAAACAGAAGAAGTGAAACATTGGATCTGCAAATCCGAAGACCAGAGGACAAAGCCAAGGTAGGGTGACCCAAGACAACCCATCGATGCCGCAAGAAAATAATAACACCATGAAGTTGAAGAAGGATACAGGAAAGTGGTGTGAGTTCCATAAGAGCCCCACTCACAACACAAGTGAGTGTCGGACCAAGCAGTCGCTGGTGGTTGAGTTGAAGGCTTCAGAATCAATTGCATGTTTTGACCCTGAGTCAGAACCCGACAAGGGGAATGGAAAAGGGAAGCAGATCATTGATGTAGAGCACAGTGTCATTTTTGCCACTGCCAAGATCCAGATGAATGAACCCAAAGATCCAAAGGAGGTGGAGCATCTTTTCCACTCATAGAATTGGGTGAAGGGTTCACCGTTGCAATTCATTGTCGACAGTGGCAGTGAAAAGAACCTCATTACAGTAGAGGTCATGAAGCGGTTGAACGTACTAACTACACCGCACCCATAGCCGTATAATATTGGGTGGCTTCACCAAGGATGAGATCCCTGATTTCGCCAATAGTGCCTCCTTCCCTACAGTATCAAGCCCTTCACAGACGAGGTATTATGTGATGTTGCAACTCTCGATGTTTGTGATGTACCATTTGGCTAGCCCTAATTGTGGAGACGACATGCTGTGTATGATTCAAGGCCTCGTGCTGTTATTATTACTTTGGGTAATTCATTATACAGGATACCATAGGTGGCCCCACCTACTGCCACCTCTTTGATCTCTACTAAGAAATGCAACAAGATCGTCTCCGTCTGGTTCGCTCCCAAAGTAAGGGGAAGATCGTAGCCACATCCATGACCCCCGTGAAGGGTTCCTCCATGTAGCAACAACAACAAAGGGATACGGTCATGACAGAACACAAGAACAACTTCTCCTCACCCACAAGGGTACCACATAAGTTTTAGGTGGGCGGCAAAGTCTGGTTGCATATATAGAAAGAATGCCTAACAAGAGCCCATCAGAAGCTCAGACCACTCCGACATGGTCCTTACAACATTACCAAGGTTTTGGGAAATAATTTTTTGGAGCAAAACATTCCTCCATTCCTTCTCTTGCACCGAGGGTTCAATGTGGAACACCCTTGACCATGTTTCCCACCATTACTAGACACATCAAAGATTGCAGAACAACTCAGCAGGGACCAAGCTTAGTAGATGGAGGAACTCAATGCAATGGGGACCATTACTTCCTAATGGAGGGAGGAATGATCCAGGTGGATGTTGGTGGCCACCCACCTATCCCCCTTGGACCCCCAAAATTGTCTCTTTCATTTTTTCAGTTTCCGTAATTGTAGTACAATTTAATATTTTTAGCAGTTTTTTGGGTCTTGAACTTCTGAAGCCATTTTGAGGCCCTAAACGACATTTTTTGGGAAATTTGGGAAAAACATGGGTCCATCAGTTGATGTTTCTCTTCCCAAAGTTTTAGTGGTCATATAGATCTTTCTAACGAGCTATTGTATGCGTCAAATGAAGATCGGGTGCCAAAGTTACGACCCTGGGAAGTTGATGTACCAACTTACCCAAAACGAGGCCCACAATTTGGTGTTTCATCTTCTAAGGTTAGGTTTTGGAATGTTAAGGGCTTCCCTTTATTTCTCAATAACAAATAGGCCTTCTAGCCTCATTGTAACATAGTTCAGAGGCATATAGCCACCACATCTCTTCTCAGAGATAAGCTACCATCGCCTTAGCTAGTTTATTTCCATTTCTGTTTGTAAGAATATTTTAGTATTTTACATTAATGAAATGAAGTATTATTTCCACTACATATTTGTGTTTATGGTTATATTTGTAATTTGTTGCGTTCTTATTTAAATCTGGATCATTAGTGTAGAAACAGTGTCATGCATGTGATAGTAGTGAGATGTAATGAAAAACTTGAAACAATGCTTCTACAAGCTAGCATGCATTAAAACGACAACAACTGTTCAATAAAACCAAGTGAACAACACTCACGCAAAATGAAATAGGAAAAGAGACAAAAAAGTACCAAAAGACATGAAAAATAGACTTACTGGGAAAAAGTTGAGCTAAGTGTGCGAAATGATCCTAGATGCAATGTGGGATGTCAAAGCTCCAATATTGATGTGAGGAATGAGCTGTGAAACGTCGAATAAATAAGTTTGATAAGACCGAGGCTTATGATGCGTATGCCACAAATCTAGGAAAAAGCAACACTTGGTGGGAGGTTTCTAAAACAGATTTTGCATGTAACCTCCAGCTACTAAAAAATCCCTAAACTCAAGGGATGGTTTTTTCTTTTTGTTTTTTTTCCCTTTTTCTTTTTTTTTCAGAAAAAGAAACCCATGCATGCAAGCCAAGATTGCTCAGTCATGTAGGGAATCACTCAACTTTGGAGCACATGCAACATCTTACAATCCTTGGAGTAACTTGTGCGTAGTTTCTAGGTTGAGAAAGTATGGTTGTCCCCGAGGCATTACACAATTTTTGAACTGAAGCCCTGGTTGTCAGTCAGAATTGCATAATTTTTGAGAGAAAGCCCAATGACAGGCTATTATACACAATTTCCATAGGTAAGGTTACCTGGTTGTTCTGTGTATTTCTAGAGAGCAGCAAGCAGCCTAGATGGATTGCACAATTTTGAGAGGGAAGGCCAGTTCGCTTCCAGAATTGTGCAATTTTCGAGGTGAACATAACAATGATAAACTGACCAAGTTCTAGAATGTCAGCCTGTTGGTGGGAGGAAAACAAGATGGCCAATACAAGCTGGTAAGGCACTGAAAATCAACTGAAGCACGTGTACCTAGATAGTGCAGGACATGCTGCTAAGGATGGTTGCTAGGAAGTCTCCAAAATCAAGCTAAGGAAATAATTTGGAGGGTGGTTGTAGCCGCGATAACACTTGACGACACACTGGTAGAACTCCAGCTCTCTAAATGGACCTTGTTTTGTGAAACACAGATCTAACTGCTTCAGAAGTATTATTTGGTTCTAATTGAGTATTTCACAGTCTGTAGATTTCAAATTGTTCATACATTCCAATATTCAATTGATTTCACAAAAAAGAAAGAGAAAAGAAAAGAAATGAAAAGAGGGTATATAAAAAGAAGAAAAAGAAAAACCCAAATGTTGTTCAAATCATACAATCTAAGCATGATTGAAAAAATTTCATTTTTTGTTGATAGGGTAGAAAATAAAGATCCGCCAAACAGTTTAATATTGGCCAATCGTAGCTAGGTAAAAATAAAATTGGTTCAACTATTTAATCTGGACCAATGGGAGAGATAAGTGATAGAGTAGGATAGAATTAAAAAGAAAAAAAAAAAAAAGAGAAAGGTTTTGCAAGTCCAAATTCACCCTGCAAATGAAAAATAAAAAAATGCTAGATAAGAAAAATAAGGGTAGATAGATTGAGGAAAATAAAAATAAAGAAAGACATTAATATTCTTTCAAGGTTGGAAAACATATCTTATTGTTTTTCCTAAGCCCGGGAGAATAATTAAAAGGGGAATGGGTCTCATATTATTTTTCAATATTATTTCCCCTAACCTTACTATATACCCCTATTTTCCTACAATCTGCCGCCATATTTATTCCCCTACCCCACCACTCGCTTACTTATAACATCACATCTTACCTAACCCCATCTCTCATCAAATCCTCACTCATCCCATATGATCTGACGGACCGTGTGCTTTTCTGGCCCCCCCTCACCCTCTGAAAGTTAATTCGAGGGGGTCCAAAATTAGTGGTTTCCAACCATTGATGTGTCGCGTCCTAATAGTTTCACACCCCACCCTCATACCGCTTACCACTCCTGAGGCTCCCCACAACATGGTTTATGCTGTTACAAAAACTTCTACACGATTGTGACCATTTGATTGCACTCGCCACCTCACGACACCAACCTATCCCATCCACCCTATCACCTTTGTTCTCATCGTTATGCATTTAATTGGCTGGACCGTTAGCCAACGGATCCATGCCAAGTAAGGCAAATCCAACGACATCACTCCAAATCCATAAAAGCACCATGTCAAGCCATTTTCAAATTTTAACTTCTATTTCTACTATCAGGTGCATTTCATTTCCCTCCAGACATACTCAAAGAGCACACAGTTCATACAAAAGAAGTAGTGCAATCACAGAAAGATCCATTCTTTTGTAGTGATCGGATGTTCCCATTCTCAAATCCCACTTCTTGTTAATCCATTTTATTCCACCCTCACTGAATTCCCATTTCTTTCTATTCCCTTTCTGTTAAAAATTCAACGCAGGATAGTTTTAGAGGTTTTAAGAGAAGACATCAATGGCACCAAAGAGAAAGGAACAAGAAATATTTAATCCAATGGTGCACCCACCATTGGATTTAGATCACATATCAGTTGTAGATAGAGATTTTAAGATACATGAAACACTCTCAGAGTTTCATTTGTTTGACATATACAGCTGGTGAGAGGATAAATTTGTGGAGAAGATGGATGACATAGTTCTCTAGGACATTGATCTACCTTTTTATATTTTTCCTAAAACACATAGTTGCCCATACTTGATTAGGAAATGCCACTCATGCTATAATCCACAAGAAAGGGCAGTGATTGCCCCAACATGACATATTTTGTTTACCATTGATGCCAAGTCCATTATGCAGATGATAAAGGCCCTTGCTATTGAAGGAACTACTCACTTTTCCAATGAGATTCTCACTAAAATGTATCAGAAGCTTAATTTTTCTAAAAGTGCTAAAACCTTAGAACTCTTCATGACTGAGCACACACCTCTACCAAGCCAGAATACTCCTTATTCCTCCTTTAATTTCCCTGATAGAACTAGATGCATTGTCATTGTTCTCTCTTATTTACTTGGCTATTATTCAGATCAATGGCTTGATGAAACTATCATAGCTTTCTTGTCTATTCTGTCAACAGAATCCAAGCCCTCTATTCTCTCCAATTTCAGCCAATTTTTAGTAGATGCCAATCATGAGTAGATTGTCAATTTATTCATAGAGTAAGTGTTTCATTACTCCTTAGTTTTGGTGTATATGTTGATTTATTTCAGGCAGACAGGTTCGAATTTACATTGAGCAAGATGAATGAAGAAGGTGAACCCCAATCTTTGATTTTCTGGACAACATTGGTGATGAAATACGAGAAGGACTTTAGCTACAAGACATTTGTAGAAATATTTCTTCACCCAACAATAAACCTCCTTAGCCAGATTGCAAAACCCATGATTAGTGAATAAATTAGAAGAATTATGTAGTTGACAGACCAAGCAAGAACAGGTGATCGGTAATTGTACCAGAATTACACTGAATTATGAGATTATGGGTATGAGTTGGCCCCTTACAAGCTGCCAAGTTCCTCCCCATGAAGATCATTGCACTTGAGTACATCAAACAAATGATTAATGCAAATGAGGTGCACTTTGTAGTAGCTAAGAAAAACTCCTAGTTCAGGATCAAATCTCAGATTGGTCTCTTCATTTGTAACAACAAAGCAGTAGGGGAGGAGGTAGATTAAAGATTCAAAGAAATTAATTTCACCAACAATTTTACATGGTCCTATGACCCATGGGGTATCATCTCCAAGAAGAGGGTGGAAAACATGTCAACAACCTATATTCACACTCAAGGGCCTGAAATTGAGAAATACATGAACCATATTGAGTGGATGCATGATACATTGCAGGAGGCTGAGGAACAAGTGATTTATTCTTGCAATGTACAAACTCCAAGACAACAGGAAAAATAGACCATTGAAGATAGTGTTGGAGAGGTAAATCCCCTCTACGGATAGAGGCGATCCCTACTAGCCCAAAGGGGGTCTAGAAACAATCAAACAATGCTACACCGCAGGTTCCTAGTTGTAATTAACAAGTGGGTAAGGGAAACCTACTTGGATTCCAATGATATGTTTGACGAAGAGATGATCCTCTCGCTCCTTTTCTCCAGCCGATCACAGTCCTCCACTATCCTCGCGGACGGACACCTGCACAAGAAAAGAGAGAACAAACACAAGCATAAAATCTACTAAAAACAACTATGTATCAGTAAGGAAAGATACAATTCACATTTAATCATTCATAGGACAAATGGAAATGGAACCATAAGAGTAGTCATCTATCTTTATTAATCAGAAAATAGAGTAAGGTACAACTGAAGTCCTGACGCTGAGTCCTTCTCTAGGGGGTCCAGCCAACATGTCTTCCAAGCATTCACCTTTGAAGTAGATCTCCCAAGTCAAAGAGGTCTCTCTCTCACATACAAGGCAAAAAATTCATGACCTTCCTCAAGCTGAAAAGAAATCCTCACACAACACACCAAATGCCTACAAAGAGAAGCACTAATGCAGTAAGAATTCCTCAATCAAAGTCTATATGTTCCAAACTAGCTCCTCATGGGCAATGGAGGAGGCTTATAAAGGAGAAGGAGTCTCCATGAATAGGTAAAGGATGAGATTTCCCCCAAGATAAGTGGATGATCAGTCGAACAGACATGCCAGAGAAAGGATGGCGACCTCAACAATGCTAACAGCCAAGTTAGGAGTCATCTGGAAGGTTGGCTATTAGAACAAACTCGCCTAAACAGGATCAGTGCGGGTGCCAAACTGGGCTAGCGCGCTGGCATCGTAAATTAACTATAGAAGAGGTCTGGTCATCGCACAGTGATACAAATGGAGGGCAAGCTGTCCGTGAAATTGGACCAGCGCGGAAAACACGTGTGCTTCCGCGCTGGCAGCGCAGCAGTTACATTGTCCTCCGCCAATCAGCGCGGTTATTTAATGAACAGTCGCGATGATTCAAATAACTTAGGCAAAGAGGGTTTTTAGCCATTTCAGAGGGCATAGGCAAGGTGAATGTGACTTTATGACAC